>CAUYPK010039131.1:0-13385 GCA_963574355.1 Loris lydekkerianus | reverse complement strand
GCATTTTTTGTGCTTTCTTGGCCACGGTAATTTCCCTTACTGTAATGTCCTCCAGGTTCAACTCCGTTGTCAAAAATTACTTTCGTTCGTTGTTTTTTTTTTTTTTTTTAAAGACTGAATAGTATTTCATTGTGTGTATATGCACACATTCCTTACCCATTCATCCATTGATAAGCACTTAGATTGTTTCCATATCTTAGCTGTTGTGAATAGTGCTGTAATGAACTTGGGGTGAAGTTATCTCTTTGGCATACTGATTTCATTTCCATTGGATATATACATACCCAGAAGTGGGATTGCTGGATCACATGGTAGTTCTGTTTTTAGGTTCTGAGGAACCTCCTTACTATTTTCCATAATGGCTGCATTAATTTACATTGCCATCAACAGTGCACAAGGGTTCCCTTTTCTTCACACCCTCACCTGATGAACATTTCATGATGAAGTTCCAAACAAAATGAAATATACTCTTTCTGGCTAATCAGCAAGAACCCCACTCCAAGTAGGGTTCTTCAATCATTGAAATAATTAAAAGAAAAAAAAAAAGCTCACTCACATTTTCACAGTGCCCTCTAGGGAGCATTGATTACTCACTGAGGAGTGTTGCTCAACCGCTGACCTTGTTTCTCCATGCAAAGTTTGTTCTCACCTCAGGACCTTTGCACTTGCTATTGTTCTCTGACTGGAAGTCTCTTAGACATTTGAATGACTCTTTCCCTCATGTTCTTCAGATCTCTGCACTACTGACACTATTTTAGAGAATCTGTCCCTGACCATTCTATTTAAAATAAAAATAACTTAACCTAAACATTTGTACCCTCATGTTAATCTGAAATAAAAAAATAGTATCTGTAGAGGGCCTTTACCTAACAAATGCAAACAGTTTAACCTAATTCTTTGTACCCTCAATGAACCTGAAACAATAAATTAAAAAAATAGTGTCTCTGACCTCTCTACCTCTGTCATTGCACCCTTCTTAAATTTTCTTTGTAATACTGTCACTTTCAGTATCTGACACTACCTTAAATATCAATCTCATTATGTTTTTATTGCCTGGCTTTCCCACTCGGCCCTAGTGACTAGAAGGAAATGTCCCATAAGTGAGGAACTGTTTCTTTTACATGGCTGTATTTCCAGAGTCTAGTAAATAGAGCCTGGCCTGCAGTAGGTACTCAAATCTTTGTTGAAAATATATTTGATCATGAGCTCCCTCTCCTATGCACGCCCATGCAAGTCTACCCCATAAAAGTCAGTACTGTTATGTGTTATGTGGGGCAACAGTGAGGTTGATTACATTAGTCTTCTCTGTGGCCTTCCTTAGTATGATCAGGTACAAAAGAATCCAAAGACAGCCACCTTGCTAAGCAGCCAGTCACTTGTCCCTGCCACGTCTGTATTTGTCTTTTCCTTTTGTTCCCATCAAGGGCAAGCATTTCTAAATTAGTGTTTGAATTGTGCACATAATCAAGCTGCTATACTGCTTAGAAATGGTTTCTTTTCCTTGACAAGCTAAACATTGTCCCCATGGTCTTAGGTATCTCTTTGATGTACTTAGTAGTTCAAAAGTAAACAAGGTGGTGTGGTGTCTGATATGCCATGTGGGAGAGGGAGTGTCTGCCAAGTAAGGGGATTAGATTCCAGAGACAGGGGCTTGATAAGGAGAGGAGAGGGGGGTCCCAGAGTGGCAAGAGATAGAGGAGCCAGAGGGAGAGTGCAAATGACATACAGAAGTACTGAGGAGCAAAAGAAACATAACCTATTACATGGTGGGAGGGGCTAACGGGGAGAGAGGAAGATAAAAGGTCAGGAGTTGGATCAACAGAGGAATGCAATTGTTGTTTAAGAGTGACTTACAGCAGCTTCTGCCTGGAGGACTCTTCCTTCAGGTCACTGCATAGATTGATGTCTGTTTTCTTCAGGTCTTTGTTTAAATGTCATCGCAGCAGCCAGATCAGTCCTAAAGAAAATGGGACTCGGTCACTATCATGCTATGTTCCTCCCTAACTTGCCTTTTCTACCTTTCATTGCTACTTGTTTATTTTCTGTTTTCCCACCTACCTCACTCACCAACTAGGATGTCAGAACACGGTGTCACTAAGTGACTTTTGTGTTGAATATTTGTTGAATGAATGAAAGAATGAATGTCCCATGGTATGGCTGACCTCCAAAGACACCTCTACTTGGCGTCCTGTGTAAAAGTGAGAATAACTTAATTCCTCTATCCCACTGAGTTCTGACGGGGGACAACAGAATAGTATGGGAATAACAACATTTGGGGAAAAGTGAGCTGTGACATTCAACATAATAGTCATCAGCAGAAATATTAGTGGTAGTTGATTTCTTTTTCTGAATGTATTTCTTTGCTCTCTTCCTTTCCTCTCTCGTTCCCTCAAAGATAGATTTAAAAACTACAGAAGACATAAGTCACCAAAAGTGGGCCCTTGCCCCCAAATATTTCTGTGACCTTGACAGGTGATCAGAAATCTTGAGGGATTAAGAAATTAGAGCCCAAACCAAATTTTTCTGGACACCTAGTTTTGGCTCCATTAGGAATTCATTTAGATACCTGGAGAGTTTGTTAATAAATCCAGGTTTTTCCTCTGATCCCAAGATGACACTAAGAATCAGGCTTCCAAACCACTAAATAATCATAGTAAAGCCCACTCCATTTAGTGAGCAATTGTTATGTACCATGTGCTAGGCTCTGTCCTTGCAACCACCCCACGAAGTAGGTATTATTACCATTCCCATTCTGCAGATGAGCAAAATCCAAGATCACAGAGCTGGTGATAAGAAACAGAGACCATGGTTTTTCATTACACTTTGATGTAAGTAGGAAGGCTAGGAGTACATTAAGAGGCAGTCCTACCCGCAACCCCTCTGCCAGCTCAGATGTAGAGTGGAGACAGATATTTAACCTGACACCTTTAGAGATAGACCCCGCAGAGTCAACCCTACCAAAAGGTGAGCAAGCTGTATATCTACCTAACTTTGGCCAGGTGCATCAGTGGGCCCCCAAACTAATATCCTACCCTAAATGTCTTTCCAACCTCTCTGCCTTATAACAAGGAAACAAAAAGAGTTGGGAGGACTGATGTATTTATTTAACTGGTTTACCAAACAATTGTATGCTATCTTCTGCTCCCAAATTCTTCCATGAAATAGATTTTAGTTGTATTTAAATGTAACTTTCTGTTGCACATTTACTGTTATTTGTATATACACATGCCCTATATCAGTTGAAACTTCTGAAGGACATGGAAGGAGTCTTAGTTATCTTGTACCCACCTTAGTAATCTTTGACCTTCAACTATGCTCATCACTCATAGCCCGTAGAGCTTGATACATGCCACTAGGTGGTCCCCAGCTCTGTGAGGTGCCTGGCATGCAATAGACACTTAATACGTACTTGCGTGTTTACTGTATCTTGGTCCTCTTTAAGAAAAACACTCGATCTCTCACTTTGTTTTATCCTGACTCATTCAGTCACACACATTCATTCTTTCTTTCTTTCTTTTATGCAATTTCCCCCCTTGAGGTTCAGAGAGAGTAGGAATTTCTCTCTTTTTCATTTTCAACCAGTCTGATTCCTATTGTCTGAGCACAAACATGTCTTCTCCTTAGTCTCATTAGTGTCCTCTGATGGTAAAATCCCTCCTCCAAGGATTGGGACCCTCAGGTGAGGTCAGCAATGATGCCTGACATTGGAATTGCTATTATCAGTTTCCTAAATACTTTTTAATGCCTCTTGTTTTCACATCACAACATCTCTGTGACATAGGCAGATATTTTAAAAAATGATCTTTTTACAGGTAAGCAAACAATCTTGGGGTGTTTTAATGATTTTTTGAAGATCACAGAGCAAATTAAGTGGTAAAGGTGGGATTAAAGCTTGAATTTTTGGATGTGTCATACAGAAAGTGTTCTTTCTGGTGAATGTTGTGGGAACAAAAGACCCTGGGAACCATTTTGCCTTCACACTCAAATCTAGTTTGTTACTCCAAGTACTACACAACAATAATAAATGGGAAGAACAGTTTTACTCTTCATTGGATCTCTTTTGGATAGTATCCTATTTGTTTACCAGCTATAATTAGGAAACTGTCCCAGAGCTCCCGTGGAGAGAGGTGCTTATATTTTCACCATGAATCTTACCTGAGACCAGCCTTACTGAACCAGGTTTTAGTCTGAAAGCCATTTCACTGGAAGGGACTACAAAAGGCAACTGGCATCTGCTGAAAGCCAAACTCACAATCTCTCAGATACCCCTTTCTTTTGTTCTGGGCTTCTTTTTTTCTGTTTCAAAATTGCCAGTGTCATCAATATTCTGAAATTCATTCTCTGGAAATTACTGAAAGGGAAAGCAAATGTGTCTAGGGATCCCAGAAGTAATTTTCAAGGAACGCAAAAACAAATAGTAATGTTTACTTTTATTTTACTGTACGCAAACTTTCAGAGCTCTTTATGAGAATTATCTTTGTTTAATTTTCACAATATTTTGAGGTAAGTGTCAGTATTAGCTCAAACTTTACAGGTGAAGAACCTGAGACTCAGAAAGAACAAGTTGCATGCCCATGGCTACACAGCTTGTAAATTATAGATTCAGGAATCAAATTCAAGATTGCTGACTCCAGGGCAGACAAGAAGGAACTTGTTCCAAGATCTTACTCAGGTCCTTGCTGAGGACAAGAGAGAGAAAAGGGCATGAAATCAACCTTTATTGACAATAGAAGTTGTGCCATTTGAGCCTCACAACACCCCTGGCCAGGTGAGCACTACAGCTTCCCCCTGACACCACTTTAGGAAACTGTTGAGTTCATCCCTGGTAGAAGAGGGCTGTTTCTCAGAATGACTTTTTTTTTTTTTTTTTTTTTGGAGACAGTCTTATTCTATTTCCCAGGCTAGAGTGCCATGGCCTCAGCCTAGCTCACAGCAACCTCAAGGTTCAGGCAATCATCCTGCCTCAGCCTCCTGAGTTGCTGGGACAACAGGTGACCACCACAGCACCCAGCTAATTCTTCTAGTTTTAGTGGAAACGGGGTCTCAATCTTTCTTGGACTGGTCTCCAAATCCTAAACTCAAACGATCCTACTGCCTCAGCCTTCTGGCATGCTAGGAGTATAGGCATGAGCCATCATGCAAGGCCTGGATGACATTTTTTTAAATCTTAAGAAGAAACTTTAGGCTCGGTGCCTGTAGCATAGTAGTTACTGTGCAAGCTACATGCACTGAGGGTGGTGGGTTCGAACCGGGCCTGGGCCAGCTAAACAACAATGACAACTCTAACAAGAAAAATAGCTGTGTGTTGTGGCGGGCACCTGTAGTCCCAGCTACTTGTGAGGCTGAGGCACAAAAATCTCTTAAGCCCAAGAGTCTGAGGTTGCTGTGAGCTGTGACACCACAGCACTTTACCAAGGGCAACATAGTGAGACTGTCTTTAAAAAAAAAAAAAGCAAAGAAAAAAGAGGAAACTTTGGGGTGCTTTCTCAGGCATCCATAGAATGGCCTGAGGCATAACCCTAGACTCCAGGATCTGCACTGACCTTCCCTGATATTGAACTCCTGGTTTGTGTATTTGCACACATCATGCTTGAGGCATAACACATTAGTGGGTCTGGGCCCCATTATCAAGACCCAGCTACCCCCCAAGTATTCACTGGAGGGTTTAATTGAGCTCAAATGAGCAACCTTTCTGGGGGAGTTTCTGTTGTATTTGCCTTTTTATTGGGTTTGATACTCTAAGACCTAAATAGGTCTTTATTGGCCTCTGTGAGGTCAGGGCTGGGATCAGAGGGAAGTTCCTGAAACTGGAGATGGGGAATAACAAGGATCTAGGTGGCTGGTTCATGGAAATCACCTGACTTTTTTTTTTTTTTTTTTTAAGCTGCCGTTCAAATTGCTATGTGACACACCACCAGATGACCTGATTTTTTGTGTTCTGGCTGTGCAGTTACCTGACATAGCATAAAAAGTGTACAACAGCTAACATAACTGAGCCGCACTCTCTGTTTTCATGTCCTTACATGCTGGGGCATGATCTGATT
The DNA here is from genome assembly GCA_963574355.1 of Loris lydekkerianus. Taxonomy (NCBI): domain Eukaryota; kingdom Metazoa; phylum Chordata; class Mammalia; order Primates; family Lorisidae; genus Loris; species Loris lydekkerianus. The sequence continues at coordinate 7,341 of CAUYPK010039131.1, read as the reverse complement.
CAACTCGCACAACAGCCCTATGATTTATCCTGCCTAGATTTATCCTGCCCTGGTTGGAGTAATTAGGCTCCTGAGGCCCAGTTAAGTGACCTGTCCAAAGCCACAGAGCTAGTAAGTGGTAGGACCAGGGTTCAAATGCAGCCGGCAACTCAACACCAGTGCTGTGTGTCAGATGCTTTCCTGTACCATGGAGAATATAGGACTTTAAACTGTATTGCCTGATGCCATTTTGTCATTGCTCTCCACTCCTTTGGGAATCTTCTTGCGGCTCAAAGCCCTAAGAGATTGTTCTGAATGGGACCAGTAGACAGAACGTAGAGGTGCAGAGACAGATCAGTATCTGATGCAAGTGGGAGAGGCTGGGGTGGGGAGGCTGGGTGAGGGGTGATTACACAGTTAAAGCTGAAAATCGTCAGCTTCACAACTGCATTAGTAAGTGGAGTTGGGGAGAATAGGAAGGGTGAATTAAATAAAATTGTTATTCATCGTCCTTGTTTTTTTTTTTTCACTTTTGCCCTAAGAGGGCAATTAAGGAAACAAATGGTTTGTGGAGATTAGCTGACTGGTAGCTTTGCATATTAATATAATGACACTTGGCTATACCAGGCTGACTTTCTATTTAAGGTAGCTTTGTCCTTTCAGGCTGAAGAGCTGATTTCAGAGTATTAAACCCCTGCAGATTAAAAATAAAATGAAATTAGTTTGTTCCCCATCACCACCCTACTTGTAGCCCCACCAAGAAAAATAAGACTGTCTGCAAAAATCAAAAGGAGTATGAACAGGCTGAGCACCCTTCTGTCAGCAGTCAGGAGGCCCGCTGGGGTGGGTGTGGGTGCCATCGCTTCTCAGGAAGTCTCCACCTGACATGAGTCCGAATGCAATTGCAAGCAGCCACCATTTACCAGGCCCCAGGTTTGCAAGACACAACAGGTATGGAGGTTAATGCTGGGTCCCTTTTCTTGGGGGAGTGTCTAGTCTAGCCGCGGAGAAGGACACATGATACTATAATTTTGTCTGGGAAGCATCAGGGAGTTGACAGGTAGCCCAATCTAGAAGAATGAATAAGAATTGGACAGGCACAGTGGGTGGGGGGCATGGTTTCTTTTCAGGAGCAGGAGGTAATAACTTCAGTGTCTGGTAGGCACAGGAATGCCCACAGTGTCCTCAGAAGAAAGCTGAGCACTTCTGTGCTGCCTGCCTAAGGAACGACCCATTGGCAGTCTGGGGTAAGTGTGGCTTAGTTAGTCAGCAAAATCTCAAAGCGGAAACAATATCTTGCCTCATGCTTACTCTACTTGTAGTCCCTTTTTGGTGGTTCAGTGGTTAAATACAAGTGCTTTTGACTCAAAGAGATCTGGTCTAGAATCATGACTCTGCCACTGCCAGGCTGTGTGATTTTGGGCAAGTGACCTAACCTCTCTGAGCCTGAGTTGATTCAGTTTTTTCAGGTGAAAAGTAGGGATAAATAACAGTATCTACTTCATCAGAGGTTATGAGGACTCAGAGAGATCCTGTTTGTGGAATAAAGATGTGAGCTACTGAAGTCTTTTTACCTTTAAGACCTGGGTAACATTGGCTCAAGCTCCCATTCCCCCTTCCCAAGATGTCTGCAAATCCTGTGGGGTTTCCACTTATATAGCAACCTCTGTCTCTGCCTTTCTTGTTCTCCTTTAAGGGTTCGTAATTCAAACGCTTTCTTTGATTTTTTTCCCCATGTTTGTAAAATTTATTTGCTGCTGTTTTGTTTCAAAATGTTGTTTCAAATTGAGCTGCACATCATGTATAAAGTGAGACTAGCCATCACCTCTGCCACTCAGGTGCTACTCTTTAACAGCAACACCAGCCTCCAAATGTTCATAACAACAAAAGCAACAAGTCACAAAGCCTGTGTGTGTGTGTGTGTGTGTGTGTGTGTGTGTGTGTGTGTGTGCACAGCACACTTTACAGACAGTTAGGGGAAGTAGAGGTTGTTGCAGCATAGGAAACAGGTTAAAATTTAAAATGGTCTTCAAAATCCTTTGGCTGCCCCTTCAACTTGCAGCCTTTCTCGGCTCCCTTCTTTACTCCTTGTCTTGGAAACAAAAGCACCAACTTTTTTTCCACTTTCTGATGCAAAGCAATTCAGCTGTCTTTCACCTTTAAGCCCCCAAGCTTAGCACTGGGCTTTTCTTTGAGTAAGCAAGGCTCTGGCAGAGGCTTGAACATAACTTCTTAAAAGAACTTCAAGTTTTTGGACAAGTTGCCTTCTACCTCCCTGTTTTATGAGGTAGAGGTTTTTTGTGTTTTTTTTTTTTTTTTTTCTCATCATACACATAAAGCACATTACAGAAAATCTCATCTGTACTAAGCACACAACAAAATAACAGCTGTTGTTATTATAATAATTTTGATACTTTGGACTGATGGGTGCATAAACTAATAAATGTAATATACCTATTAGTATAAGAGCCCAAAGAGATTATCTCTAGAAGATTATCTCAACACGCACTTCTTGGAACACTACTCTCACAGGCTGTTTATAGATCATCTGAGAAATAAGAGTTCTTTGCTTAATGACATTAAAGACGTGCCACACATTATATTCCACGCTTAGAAATGTGAAATTTACATTAGACGATTAAAGGCTCTAAGAAGTCCCGCAAAAGATTATCCATTTAACTTTGTTTAGCTTTGTGTTCTCCAGTCATATTAGACCAAAAAATACTTTATGTTAACTAAAAAAAAAAAATGTTGCAGTTAGTATGTCATGAAATTTGCTTTGGGCTATGTTACTGTAGCTGAGTCATAATTTTACAAATGATTAAAGTAAAAGCAAAGAGGGGAAGGACCTGAACCCATGGCTAGCTAGCTAGTAGTTTCTGAGTCCGAGGCAGCAAATGGAATGGAGTCTATGAAGACTGTGATAGAGAAGATCTAAGGACACTCAACAGTCTTCACACTGTTTGCCTACCTTAGTCTGATATGGCCTGACGGCCTTTGTGGGAAAAAAGAGTCATCTGGAAGAGTTATGTCTGTACTGCCAGTCCACCTCTCTTTACCTTCTCCAATCAACACCAATCAGGCTTCAAATTCCACTGCGTAACTAAAATTGCTCTTATGGAAGTCACCAATGACCTCCATGTTAAAGAAAATCCATGGTCACTTCTCTGTTTTCATCTTACAAGTATTCAATGTTTTCATCATTGAATGAACACTATACAATGTTTTCAGCATTACAAGTATTCAAGAAAGAGGGAATGGTTCAATTGCGCCTGAGTGCAATGCAATTGAACCATTCCCTCTTTCTTGAAATACTTCCCTTTCCTCCTAGTTCTCCCTAACACTGGAGTCTTCTGTTTTTCCTCCAATTTTCCTCACCAAGGTTGATTATTGTTTTGTTTTTTTTTTTTATTGTTTTTGTTGGTTTTTTAAGACTTTTCTGAACAAATTCTGTGAAGTCGGTATTCTTTGTCATATGACTACTGAAGTCTCTTTTTGGTGAGTCTAGTGGTTAGCTAATGGTTGGACCAAGGTTTCCATCAAACAAGTCTCCCTGTCTTTGTTGAGGGGCTCCATGTACATGTTGAGGCATGCTTTCAACACTTCAGGAGGCAGTTGCCAACCCTGCCTCAGCCTTTGCTTCCTGCTTGCAGAACGCTTCAAGGTCAGCCAAAGGTAGGAGATATATGCCTTCTCAGGTCTTTCCTTGTGCACATGCATAGTCCCATATATGCACGTGGCCTTCTAGATTCCCAGGAATATACCAGACCTCTTCAAAGCCCCTTATGGATATTTCATTCCCCAGATTTGTCTTTTAAGCTTTTTGGTTAGTCTATTATTTGCCCCTAATTTTATAAACACCCTAAGGAAGCTATTTTGTTAAATAATTGCTGCTGTTTGTTTTTGACAAATGCCAATGGGGAAAAGGCTGTTTGCTTTGGGTAAACCTGAGTCTAGCTGGTGCTGTCTCTTCTTTTATTTTTATTTTATTTATTTATTTATCTATTTATCTATTTATTTATTTATTTAATTTTAGAGACAGGGCTCTGCTCCATGGCTCAGGATAAAGTGCAGTAGCCCAAATCATGGTTCATTCTAATCTCACACTCCTGGGCTCAAATGATTCTCCTGCCTCAGCCTCCCAAGTAGCTGAAACTACAAGCATGTGTTATCACGACCAGCTAATTTTTCTTATCTTGTTTCAGATGTGGGAGTTCACTATGTCACCCAGGGTTGTCTCAAACTTGACCTCAAGGGATCCTCCCTCCTTGGTCTCCCAAAGTGCTGGGATTACAGGTGTGAGCCACTGTGCCTAGTCTGGTGCTCTCTCTAATCTACATCTTGAATCCCACTACTTTTTACCACCCCAACTGTCATCACCCTGATCTAAGTACCATCACCTCTCACCATAATTTCCTAACATTTCTCCCTTGACTCTGTTTTTGTCCTCTAATAATCTATCTTGAAAACAACAGATCTTTTTTTTTATTGTTCCTGGAGCTTTATTTATTATTTTTTTATTAAATCATAAACACATAGATCATGTGTGCATTAATGCATTTATGGGGTACAATGTACAGCATATCTTTTTAAAATGTCCTTCAAATGACACTATGACACTGTTTAAACCCTTTAGTGACTTCCCTTGGGAGCAAATCTAAGCTCCTTCCCATGGTGTTCCAGGCTCTGCATGTGATTCCTACCTGCCCCTTACCCTCAACTCAAATATTTTCCCTGTTGTGGTCTAAACTAACAACCCTGTTAGTTTAATTTCTTGAATACATCAAGCTCTTTTCTACCACAGAGTCTTCACACTACAGTTATCAACTCATCTCAGTTTTTCTAAGAATTTCCTGGTTTTAGCACTAAAAGTCCCAGGTGTCAGGAGTTACTCAGTCCTGGGCAAACCAGAACAGTTGGTCATCCTATTTCATGCATAATGTACCCCTGGTTAGAAAACTAATCCCTCCATCCTTCACCCTCCTGCTTTTCTATTCCACATGTCTTTAATATTTTCCTTTGCACAGATGTTAATAATTTGAAATTTTGAACTTACTTCTTTGTTTACTTTTTCACTGTGTGCCTCCACTGGACCCCCTTCACGAGGGTCTTACTCATGTATTCCCAGCATCCAACACAATATCTAGCACACGGTAGGAGCTCAGTAAATACTTCTTGAATGAATGGATGGATGGATGGGCACACCACCACCATAGGTTAATCTGCCACTCTTAAAAGCCGGAAGAAGCCACATGTCTAGTGGCAAACTGCTCATGGCACAACCCTGATCTGAGCAGGAACTGGACTGGCCCATGCAGTGCCTTTGTATGAATTAGAAAAAGGTTCCCCTCAATTTGTGTGCAGCCCTGAGGGAAGTGGTGTGTGAGGGGCATAAGCTGTATTTCAAGCTCCTTTTGCCTCACTCTTCAGCTTGGCCTTTTGCAGGTCACAGTTCCCATAACTGGAAGCCATGGCCTAGATTCCAAGGAGAAATTTGTAAGTGAAGTAAGAGGAAAAGTGACGAGAAAGAGCAGCACAGTCCCAGAAGATGCAGTGTCTGTATCTGGTGGAACTTGGAATTCTTTTGCAAGTGATTTTGAAAAAACATCTGAGAGAAAAAAACAAAACAAACAAACAAAAAAAACAAAGAACAACTGTCATCTCAGTTCTTGTCAGTGGGTAAGCATCAACAGCACATACTCTGGAGTCTCACGGCCTGGGTTTGCACTCTAACTGCCTTTTACTAGCTTTGTTGCTTTAGAAGAGTGCCTCTGTTTTTCTCATCTGTAAAATGGTTCACAAGGTGTTTGGGAATATTAAGTAAGATAATGACATATCAGGTAATTTGTGCTTATTAGTATCTTCTACGTAGCGAATCTTTGTCATTACAATTATTGATATGTAATATTTTTGTGTTATATAAAGTATACAAAATATCCTAATTCAAAGAAGAAGTCAGAAAGGTAGCTTTGAACAGGCAGCCCCTTCCTCTAGCAGCTGGCTTTGAGATTGCAGTTTGAGTTTTTATTAAAAGATGAAATTGGAAAGCTTCCCAGATTGTACAGCTGGCTGGGTCTCTAGCCAGCCTGGTGACGGTATAGGGTGATGAGCAAGGTGACTCACTTGTCCCAGTGGAGGCCTCATCTTCTGTGAAGCAGCAGGGATAGGGTACAGCCACTGAACAAGATATAAATAAGGTCCGCAAAAGTTACCTATGTGCATGCCAAATACCCAAGCGATTTAGAGGTGGCTGGCTACAGGTTTGTCCTCAGGCAGGAGGCACACAGGCATCAGGGATAACTGAGCTTCTTCTCAGTGGTCCAAGCTTCCGAGGCAGCTATTTGCCAGAGGAAGGCATAGCCCGGGGCCCTGTGCTACCCTGGACGATGTCTAGATGGGGGGCTGGTTGGGCAGCAGGAGTGTATTGGGCCTGCAGAAGGCTAAGGACAGGGAGAAGAGAGAGTCCACCTGGCATTAGAGCACCTTTGTGTGGCACCACTTTTTTTCCAACCCCTGAAGACATTGGAACCTAGGGAAATGGCTCCAATAAATAACTATAAAGGCAACCTTGAAAAGGAAAAGGAGGGTGAAGGAGTACCAGATATCAAGTCTTTTTGAATTCTGACTGAAATATCACCTTATTTATTCAAGGTTACCCAGGCAGTAGAAATCTGCAGACTCAGGTAGACTATAGAGCACCATGGGTGGTAACAACGCTCATAACAGTGATAGCAATAAGAGCTGCTGAACCCTACATCCTGGCCTGGCCCTGCACTAGGTGCCCACACAGGCTACCTTGCTCATCCTCCCAACAACTCTCTGAAGTCTAAACCATTGCCATCTTTATTTTTGCAAGTGAAGAAACTGAGGTTCAGAGAGGTGAAGTATTAATAGCTTAAGTCAAGCAATGGAACCTGCATCATTCTAAGGTCTCTGCCACAGAGTTTCTAACCCCAAAGCAGACCGTATGGCCTGACATTCTACAAACATGGGGTTCACCAGATCTCTTTGGGGGGAAATCGAGGGCCTTCGGTCATCAGAGCCCCCCTGCCACACACATGCATGCACATACACACACACACACACACACACACAGAGCCTAGGCCCAGAGCACTGAAAATCTCAGTGTTTTACCTGTCTAGCTCTGTCATTGACCTCATGTAACATGGTAGCTGTGCAACCTTAAACAGCAGCTTCACATGGTACGTGGAATGCCATTATGTCAGCGGATGTTATTTTTATTAGCTGTCTTTGCTATTGTTCTCATCATTGTTGTCATCATTAATAGAATGTATACTGAATGCCAAGCTGGGAACTCACATCTTTAGCTATATTTCTTCATGTAAGTGAAGTGCAGGACCT
>CAUYPK010039130.1:0-14747 GCA_963574355.1 Loris lydekkerianus | reverse complement strand
ATGGAGACTTTACCTCTTTCATGTTTACATGGATGGAGCTGGAACATATTCTCCTTAGCAAAGTATCCCAGGAATGGAAGAAAAAGTATCCAATGTGCTCAGCCCTACTATGAAGCTAAACTATAGCTTTCACATGAAGGCTATAGCCCAACTATACCACAAGACTATGGGGAAAGGGCCAAGGAAGGGGAAGGGAGGGGGGAGGTTTTGGTGGAAGGAGGGTAATGGGTCGGGCCACATCTATGGGGCATATTTTTATCTATAATTAAAAAAAGAAAAGAAAAGAAAAGAAAAAGAAATGTAAAAAACCAAAAAAAAAAAAAACACAAATTACAGATTTAAGAGGTTTGGAGATGAGCACACAGATAAATACAACACACACTCCTAGTGCCATGTTATATCTAAACTGCTCAAAACCAAATGGAAAGAAAAAGAAAATTGTAAAGGCAGCTAGGAGAAAGATTTTTTATATAGAGAAAAATAAGAGATAAGTATTACCATAGACTTCGTATCAGAAGCTGTACAAACCAAAATATATTGGAGTGACAAAATAATTGAATGAAGAAGAAAAATAACTGTCAATGCAGAATTCTGCACCTGGAAAAATAGCTTTTTAAAAAAATGAAAGAAAATTGAAGATTTTATTAGACAAACAGAAACATATTTATTGCAGCATATCTGCACTGTAGGGAATGTTTTAAAAAGGTTTTCAGGCAGAAGGAGTGTGATATCACACAAAAACTCGGATCTACACAATATTAAGAGCTATGGCACAGAATAAATTTATATTTTCTTACTCTTAAGTCTTCTGAAAGATAACTGAGTGTAGAACTTGGCACAGGGGACGGGGGCCCTGCAAATACTAGTCCCCATGAATGTATGTCTAACAGATTCCTTTCTATTTCCTTCTTCCATATCTGTGGAGCCCTACTTTGCGATCAAGTTCTCACTCAACTCACTACAAGAACAGGTGAATCAAAACCTTAAAATATTGTTTTCCTCAGTTGGCTCTTGCTTGTGCTCTGTTTTCCCCTCTCTTTTTGGATCTCTTTGTGTCAGTCTTTGGCTGATCAGTGTTCACACCACGTCCCGATTTAGTATAAACTGCAATTTTCATAGACGCAGAAAGAGATTCACTCCCTCTTCCAAATTAATAATGAAGGCGTTAAATAAGACCATCCCTGACAGCTATCTCTGCACCTCCCTACAGCCAGATACTTTGCAATTTATCAATAATCTTTCTTTGTGATCTGCTGGCTAATTTTGCAAATAAAATTTCCTGAGACATATCAAATCTTTACCAACTTAAGATATATTACATTTCTTGAATTTCCCCTTCATCTATTCATAACTCTGTCAAAAAAAACTATTGTGCAGGATGATTTGTTTCTTTGAAACCTAAGCCACTTATTGTCCCTGATATCATCGCTCTCCCGCTACTTTGAGATATGTGTGTCTGTGTATTATTACATACATTATTATGGATAGAACTCTGTTTACAGGGCAATTATTGCCGCTATCTTTTTTTTCTTTCTTTCTTTCTTTTCTCATTTTGAAAATCAGGCTATGTTTCATATTCACGCAGGCCCATTCATCTGGTAATCTTCCTGATTCCACACCAAGTGCTCACCCCGATTTTCCATGATTACTATACGAATCTTATCCAACTCAAGGCGCCCTTCCTCTGGATCTTGAGCTACGTCCAGAGAATACAGGCCAATGTCAAGGAATCCCTGCCCTCTCACAGGGTCAGAAGAAAGCACTTCTCAGGCAGCAGAAGAGAAGCATAAGAATCCTAGGTTCTGCCATCAGTGGAAATACATTGTTTGAGTCCCTGTGGAGACAGAGTTTTTAGAAAATGAAACAATTACAGAGATCAGTTGAAAATACAAGTCCTCCCTTACTTACACATGGCCTAAAATAAAAATGGGAAATTTGTCCATCTTAATCTTCCAGAATATTTCACGTTTAGTGTTTTGTCTTTTAAAGAAAAGAGGTTGACATTTACTGAAAGCTTATCCTAAGTCCATCTGCCCAACCTCTAATATATATTATCCCCATTTTATAGATGGCCTTATAGAAACTCCAGTCTGTGTAACTTTGGAGACCTGCCTTTTTTTCTCTGAGTTGCCAAATGATTTATCTTTTGCAGGAAATTGTTCTGTGACTACAGGTAAGTCCCGTAACTCCTCTGATCCCAGTTTCCTTTCTTATAAAACGGAGAGTTTGGAATAGCTTCATGGGGAAGATCTCTCCTTGCTGTAGCCCTCTGAGAGCCTTGAAGAATTTGAATTTGGGACAAGAGAAGACCCAATTGTCTTTCCCATAGATAAATATAACTCAAAAATGAAAAAAATATAGAGTAATGGATGAGAGGTAGCACATATTGGCCTAAATAAATGGGAGTGAGGTTCATGCAGATTCAGAAAACTAAATGATTTGAGGCAATTCTGCAGTTTGAGAATCTGTGAAGAACTAAAGTCCCTGTGTGAGTTGCCTTGGACAGTCCAACAAAAAAGAGAAAGCACCTTGATAGAAACCTTAGAGCCTCCACACTGCTGGCCAGCGCTTCACCAGGTAATCCAAAGGGGACTTCTGCAGAGTGTTTGAACTGAAGGGCCAATCTTTTAGGGAACATGATTCTGTTTACTTACAGTATTTCCAGAAATCCTCATCACTTAAAAAATTTAAACTACTAATGTGATCTTTTCTGTTTTACATAGTAACCTCTTCGTTTGTACATAGTAACCAAATGCCTTTTCACATAATTTGGCATCTCTACTTGGGAGAAAAATGATGTACAGTTATGAGAGGTTCTATTACTTATATGGTTGACTGTATTCTCCCTCCCTCTCCTGTTCCCTCTCTTCTTCCCTCCATCCCTTCCTCCCTTTCTACCTCCCTTCTTCCCTTCCCACTCTCCCTCCCTCCATCCCTCCATCCTTCCATCTCCTGTCTCTCCTTCCTCCCTTCCTTCCTCCCTTGTTTCCTCTTTTTTTGTGGGCAAAGGGAGCAGGGTTTTGTTTTCAGGAGCTTGTGTGTTCCCTTTTGTAGCTTCTACAAACAGTATTTTAAAAGACTTTAATGGGTACAACCTAACATAAAATGTCTCTATATTTCCATGGAGTGAAGTCTGCCTAAGTGTTTTGATACCCTCTGATGGGCCAAGGACCTTAAGCGAGCACTCCTTTCTTGGCAGCCTGAATACAATTAAGTGTTATAAGATAGATCCCAGTGAGTTTTTTGATGCTGGGTAAGGAATGGAGAAATGTGGGTTAGCTGGTAAAAACTCAAAGCCAAAGTAATCCTTCAATCATATTGTAAAATTGAGATTCATGTAATTGTCTGACTTGATTGAACTAGAAACTCTCAGCAAGAGCTTGATTTCCAGCCCATTATCCAGACCAAATAGGTTTGGATGAGCTTCTGTTAAGCATGCAATTCTTAAGCTATCTGAATCTTGCTCATCAACAGTAAAGGCATGTTGCAGAGACGATGAGCAGAAGAGCTTTTGTGTCCTCTAATTTCCACCGTCTGGGCCATCTGCAAGCAGGGGCACTCACCCTAACACAGAGTGCCGGCACATGCTCCTTCCCAGGACGGAAACGTGGCTGCTTTCCTTTGCCTACTTCTCTGGGCTTTGAGCATAAAGGGCTGGCAGATCTAGAATTACAAATGCCACTGCATAATATCAACAGGATGCGGAGTGTGATGAAATCATTAAGCTGCCCAGAGCCTTGGTTTTCCAATCTTTAAAATGGGGGTGATTCCTACTACTCAGGTGTGGTAAAAGTAGAGGTGATGTACATGTGTGTGTGTATAATGTGTCAGGCACCTACTCAGGAGAGGGAACACACAAAGTGCTCTTGGCATCTCGTGGTTGTAGGTGTTGTTTGATGAACGCAACAAACACATATTGAGGGCCTGCCTCATGCCCATTCCTTGCAAAGCTCCGAGATGACAGACATTCGGGCTCCTGTCCAGGCAGAGACCGGATGGACCCCCTCCTCCAACCCGTGCTCGGCCCAGAGCCCCTCCCCTCTGTCAGGCTTGTTAGGCCTCCGGCCAGTGCCATGAGAGCTGCAGTGCTTCCGCCTCTGACCTGGCCTGTTAGGCAGATAATTTCAGACATGGCAGAAACCTTTGCCAACAAAATGAAAGAGGAGTTCTAACTTCTGTTTCTCCCAATTCCTGAACCTAGATGGTCATAAGAACATGCTTTTTTCCCCATCTTTAGAACCCCTAAAGATGGTTCCTTCTTTATGAATTTAGTGTTCAAGGTATCAGTGCTCAGTTTAAACACATCTTAAAATTGTAGACAGGATGTCTTTTTTTTTTTGAAAAGGTGTTTGGAAGCTGCAGCTTTCTGGCATGTGCCAGCAGTTTCAGTACGTGTGTGTGCCTGTGTGTGTATGTTTATGTGTGTGCACGTGGTATAAGTTATGCATGCTCTTTTAGAAAAATTATAACATTGAGAAATAAAAATAACAAAAATGTAAGTGACTCAAAAATCCCACTATGCAGAGTTCCTTTAATTGCTAATCTTCTAGACTCTTTCGGTCATCCATATATGTGCATCTAAATTAAAAATGTATATATCTTGTAATAAAATAGGGCCATGTTTTGCATACCAATTTTATTACATTCGGTAATATTGTAACTCTCTTTACATTTCTATACGTATTTACATTTATATCTTCATTCCAAATGACTGTAAATATGGTAATTTATTTAATCAATGTCCTATTATCAGCTAGGACTTTAATTTTTTACTCATAAATATGACCTGAAAATCTCAGGCATTACTAGCCAGTGAGTACAAATGTAGCAACATTAGTTCTCCAAATTTCATATCATTATGGGCCCAAATCCCATCATTTTCAGAGTCTTTCTCCTTAAGGATTTCCGAGAATCCCCGGGAATGCCGACATGTATCCTTGGGTGGTTCCTGGCTACTGCCTGCCTCTCTGCCCAGCTGAGCAGGGCAGTGAGTTGACAGTCCCCTAGGGATGCACTTGGGTCTGGCACTTTGCTCCTGCTGTTGTACCAACTCTTCATCGTGTCAACTCAAAATCCATTATTACAGATTTTAGTATGACCATTAACACACTTCAAAGGGGATAATCTTCATTGCTGTTACCACCCCATGAAGTGAGAAGGAAAATAAATCTTCCCTAAGCTCAGCTAGGATGCTGTGGCAAGATCTCCTAAGCACAATGGGTCCAGAGTTGAGTCGCACACTTTGTCAACTCCTACATAGCTACTTTCCTTGGGTGCCCACCCACAGCTCCCTAATAAAAGATAGAATGATCAACCATGCCAGTCTTCTGGGGCTTTACTAGTTTAAACAGTGAAAGTCCCATGTTCCAGGAAACTCCTCAATCCTAGGCAGGTCTGAGTAATTGGCCATTTTACTAGAGGAGAGGGGCTGATTCAAGCACTGGTATCAGCCAACACTTTGGGTCTAGAACCATCACTTCTCTGTCATAAAGAGGCCCAATTGGTGAGCTGGGGACTTGCCGCTCCTTTTATGATGAAATTCATCTAAGGATTCCCTCCATCTGGTTTTCACAGGGGGCATAGTCACTAGATATGCCTACATATATCTCAGCCTTAAAGAAAGTTAAGGTTTCAGGCTCGGCGCCTGTGGCTGAAGCAGCTAAGGCACCAGCTACATACATCTGAGCTGGCGGGCTCAAATGCAGCCACGGCCTGCAACCAACAATGACTGCTGCAACCAAAAAATAGCTGTGTGTTGTGGCAGGCACCTGTAGTCCCAGCTACTTGGGAGGCAGAGGCAGGAGAATTGCTTGAGCCCAGGAGTTGGAGGTTGCTGTGAGCTGTGATGCCATAGCACTCTACCCAGGGCAACATCTTGAGGCTCTGTCTCAAAAACAAACAAACAAACAAACAAACAAACAAACAAAAAGACCCTGTTGCTCAAGAAAGTTAAGGTTTCAAGTGTTTATCCTCAAGAGGCTCTTCAGCTCCCCAATTAGCCCCACGTCCAGTCTCTTAGTTCAGCAGATGCAAGTGCATTTGAGGTGGGAGAGATATTGCCTGACCCCCTTCAGTACAAACTCTGGAATCTCATCACTTCCACATAACCAACACCGTGGTGACTGTCCTTGTACTTAGGACTCTCTGTGTGAGTCTGATTGTTTCTTTGGGGTACATTCCCCAAATGTAATTGCTTTTGGTTTTTGACACAAATTGCCAGTTTCCCTTTAGAAAGTCTACTCTAATCTGCTCTTTGGAGTTTATTTTTTTAAATCATGCACACTATGTCCAAAATGAAAAGAAGCTCTGACCTGTTTCTAGAAGGACAAAGTTTGTTCCCTGCCAGAAAGGACTTGCAAGAGGGGAAAGGGAGAGGATAGGAGAGAAGGACTGGGGAGGAACAGTCCGGAGTAGTTGGAAGGACATGAAGCTTTAATAAACCTCTCTACCTAGTGCGCTGTGGGTATTATACACACCTTTTCCTAAACATCCAGGCGGTCCACTGACCACAGTGCTTCCTCTTCCACTCAGGTCCACACTTCTGCAGCTGCTCCAGGCAGACTCCAGCCTGGGAATCTGCACCTATTTGAGTGCCACAGAATCTATGGCTAGCTCCCTCTGGAATAAAAATGATGAGAAACCCAGACCCAGGCCATTATTCACAAATGATGCAATTGTTAGGGCAGCTCAAGGTGGGCCACCCGATTTTCCAGAATCAGGCAGAGAAGGTGAAACCTGAGAGTATGGAGCACCTCAGGGATTATACCCCACAAGGTGTATTCAACACATGATCTGATATGAAACATGCATGAAGATATGTATACAAATGGCGTGTCCACCTCTATGCTGATTCAAATTCAAGTAAAGAAAATGTAGAGCATTCAAAATGAAGAGAATGCCATGTTTATAAAGTATTGTGTGAAATACTTTATAATTCTTATGCAAAAGTTAGTGGCAATGATCTGCTCTTCACTGGGCAGTATGGGAAATAAACCATCGTTACCATTAGGTCTGATTTGTATGTCAAGGGAACTTAATAGACACCCATTTATGTAATTAACCATCCACACTCACACAAATAAAAAATGAACCCCTCAACACTCCTGCAGAGTCCTAGCAAGCGTGTGGTCCTGATCTCAGTCCTAGCTGACTGAGGTTTTCCAACCGAGATCAGACAATAGGGAAGTTCCCATTGACTCATCCAAGGCAATTCCCTGAGCCACCTGGACTTGAGTGAGACTAAGGGGCAAGATACCGCCCCACGACGGCACTGGAGGTTGTGGCAGAGGCGCTGCTCTGCTACGCCTCACAGGGGAGGGCAGCCTGCAGTGGGAGAACCAGACCAACGCTATCTTAGGCTGGAAGGTTGCTATATTAGGTATTAAGTTCCTTTCCCCCACCATTTTGTTTTATAAGTTTCACTTTCCAATAAGCCCCAGCAATTCCCCAAAATCATGAGACAGCTACCCCCAATCAGGTACCGCCCTCTGGATCAAGTTGTATCTGCCCTGCTTGCTGTGCCACATTATAAACCCCCTGCTCCAGAGCTCGGGGCTCCTGGCTCAGATCCGTTGCAGTCCCCGGGAGCCCAAGTTCGAGCTTGCTGCAATAAAAGGCTCTTTTGCATTGGACTTGGCTCCTTGGTGGTCTTTGTGGGGGATTTCGAGATCTGGGCACAACAGCAGCACATACAGGAAACTTGCGTCTAGTCCCAGCTTGACCGTAAACAAGTTGCTTCTCCTTTCTGGAAACTAGGCCTTTAAAAGTAGGAGTTTGAACTACATATTGTCTCCCAAGGTCTTCCTTCCTCGACCATCTCCAGCAAAATGGTTCTGTCAAATGTGTAACTCGAATCTCTTTTGTGTTTTAGAAAAGGCCAGTTTAAAACCATCAGCGGAATGCCTGCAGCCACCAGGAGGAAAGTAATATACTGATGGGCTACTCATCGCCTCTCACTGTGCCAGGCTGCTGCCCAGGTTGGCCCTGGGTAATGGCAGGTTTCCAGAACCCCCAGGCCTGTACAAAATCATCTGTGCCATTGCAAGGTCTGAAAAAAGTACAGTTTGCTCTTTTGGTGCCATTCTAGGGGTTCCGTTGGCTTCTGAGAAGGCAAATTAAATGACCGTTAACCCCCTTCACTGCCATAGTCCTTTCATGTTTCATACTTTTCCGAAGTACTCTTATGTTTTCATCTAGACTCCAGATTCCAGATGTCTGCTACTTACTTCATCCTTACTCCAAGCTCCAATTAATGAACATGTGAAATTAACACTTTCATATCATTATAACATTGTCGGCTGGTTTCCAGTGTTGATGTTGTGAAGTCAGCATGATTGTGATTCCAGTGAAGGCAACCTGTTTTTTCTTGTTGTTTGTTGTCTCTTGTTCCTGTTGTTTATTTCATCATGTTGTTAGTGATTTTTTAAATTACCTTCTCATATTCCCTGAAACTTTGATTTATGATAATTATTTGAGAACTGTATTCTTCAGAGAGAACCCTTATCAACTCAGAATTATTTTTACCTGTATTATTCATTTGGAGTTTTTAGGTCATCAGGACAGCATAAATTTAGGTCCACATTCCCAGAGCAAAGGTTCATGCAGGAAAAAGTCCCTCTGTGAGGCAGGTTCCTCCCTGAGGGTGTAGCCCCTGTAAGGGTGGTGTCTTATTCAGAGCCCAGGCTTTGTCTCTAATACTCCAGGAATATGATTCTAAGCCACCAGGATAATCCTTGTACTTGGAGAAAATACCAGCTGGACTGGTTTTAGAATATGTCCACACATTCTCCAGTACACGTTCCTGAAACTAATTCCCTTCCCCTAAAACCATTTTCCTTCGGGGTCACTTTTAAGAGTGTGGGCTGGACTTAGTGACTTGCTTTTAATGAGTAGAAGATGATAGAAGTGATAGTGGATGACCTTTAATATTAGGTCATAAAAGACATCATGGCCTCATCCTTGCTCTCTTGCATCATTCACCTCAGAGGAAGTCAACTACCAGACTGTCAGAACACTCAGCCCTAGGAAGGGGCACATGTGGCGTGGACCCAAGGCTTCCTAGCAAAAGCTATGTGAGTGCATCATTTTGGAAATGCCTTCTCCACCTCCAGTCAAGCTTTCAGAAGGCTTTAGCGATGGTCAATATCTTGACTACAACCTCTGAGTCAAAGCCACCCAGCTAAGCAGCTCCCAAATTTATGACCCATAGAAATTATGAGATAATGTTTATCATTTTAATACACTGAGTTTAAGGTAATTTGTTACTCAGCACTAGCTTATCTCCTGGAATTCTGCTTTCTCAACATTTCTGGTCACCAATTATTTACTTTATTGCCATGAGGGCCATGCTTTTAAAAAAGTACTAATATTGTATATAGCATTTGGGGGAGTTGTGCACATCTATCCTCCCATATTCTGCACATCTATCCTCCCATATTTCTGAAAGCAGAAGTCCTCACATTTGTTAACAAATCCTCCTATCAAATCAAAAGCTGATTCATGAAGTAGGTTCATGACCTCATGATGCTGGTACAGAAGCAGGTTCCAAAAGGCTAAGTATCTTCCCCAAGGTCACATTGCCAGGAAGGAAGGGAGCTGATGTCTGAACCCAAGTATAGCAAACTCCAAAGTCTGTGCTCCTTTTAAAATAATGAGATGCTTTCTATGGGAAGAATTGAAAACACCTGTTTATCCATTGGGAAAGGGTGGTTAGGAAAGGAACAGGTGGGGAGAAACAGAGGCAGAAACTGCTACCAGTGTCTCAAGCCTGCCGGGGGTCTCCAGAGAACCTTAAGTAGATCTCTCGACAGTTTGTTGGAGAAGTCATCTGGCCCCTCGGCTGTCCTCGTCTACTTCCCAAGGTGTCCCCAGGGCCCCAGTCTGAAGTGCAGTCTCAGCCATCCCTCCTGAGTGTGCTTTCTAGGGGGCCAGAGTTGCTCCAAGCGCGCCCCTCCGTGTCATTCCCAGTCAACACCCACTCTCCTGGCAGCCCCCTTCTCAGTCCTGCCCATGCTTGTCTTTCATTGCTGGCAGGACAGTTTCATAAGCAGATGATGAGCCTATAATATCAAACACCCAGTGGGCAAGTAATTTAACTTCACTAAGCCTCAGATTTCTCAGCTATCTTGTGCATATGTTGTGAATATTAGAGACAAAACCCAGTGCTTGGCACATAGCTAACAGCTCCCAAATTTGTGAACGTTTAACAAAGTCAGTTGATGTCAGCTGTTAGCGTAGCATGTGGTAGCAAAAGTTTCATTTTTATGTATTTTCCAGATTTTACATTTCATTGTAATGCAAATGTAATTTTACTGACAGCAGTAAGATAAGAATATATAAAGCCTTTCCTGGGGCTTCTACTAACCCTGGGATTTAACATCATTAAGAGGGCTATTTGGATAGTTTAAGGCTACATATTTGCAGATGGGATTTTAAGGGTGAAAGCCCATTTGTAACCATAAGGTGTTTAAACAACACTGTAATTTGATCTCAGATCCCCCAGCACTGTCTCAAGCATCCAGCCTCCAGTCCTCCTCCACCAGTCCTGAGTCTTACTTCCAGGACCAACTGTCTGTCAGTTGTGGTAATGGCTGGGGCTTTGTGAGGCTCTCAGCTATAACTCTGTCTGTGCAAGTGTTCGAGGGATGCTGTAGCTGCCACAAAAATGTGTGAGCTTTGAAGTATCATGTGGTGGCTGGGGTTCAGCAGCATGCATCTGGAAGGCTTCCATTCATTCATTTACTCATTCACCAAAACGTGTTGGGTACCTAAGTACTTGCGGAGGGCCGGGCCCTGTACTAACCACGGTCTGGGAATAGAAAGGGAGTAAAATGGGGCCTCTGTCTTCAGGGAGTGCACAGATTAGCAGCAAGCATAGACAAAGGCATATTATGACACAGATTTGTGCTTTGTACAAGAATAGAAACTGACACATAGGAGAAAGTAATTGGCCATCAAGGTGGGGGGGCTTAGCTTACCATAATAGTGATGCTGAATGAGTTACACATGTGTCTGGTGGCTGTCCTGCCAGCCCCTGTGTAATCATACCTGCCTTCCTGCCTTTATCTGTTCCATCTTGCTGACCCCAATCCATTTCTAGCTCCTATGTTATTGTCCAACAAGGTCCCAGTATCTTATTCACCTTGTCTTTGTGCCGCATCTCCCAATAGACCCCTAGAGCCACCGTCAGGTTCAAGTTAAATCCTGCCATTCCTTCTTCTACCTCCCCTCTCCTTCCCACGCCTCCAGTCTGAGCCATAATTGCTTCACACCTTGACTCCTGCCTCCCAACTAGCACCCCCTCCTTCAGCCTGGGGGGTCCCCTCTCTTCTGTTGGACAAACACCATCGAAAACCATCTTCCTTCGGGGTCACTTGGATCACTTCACTCTGCTCTTCTGTAAAGGCTCCCATTGTCTCCCAAATCATATTAAAACTCCTCTAGTCTCAGGCTTCCAGAGACTAGTGCCACCGCCGACCAGTGCTGTACCTAACTGTTGGAGCCAGCACACTTCACTCTGGTGCTCCTCTCCGCCTGCACCACCATCGTGCATGTGGCTGAGGTCAGGGTGCAGGTGCACACTTGCAGGTAGGGGTGTGTGTGTGTGTGTGTATGTGTCTGTGTGTTTTCAGGGGAGGGAGGAAAAGAGAAGGGGAGCCAGCCACTCTCCCCTGACGGATAGTCCCTTATATGGGAAGTTAAGAAACATGAGCATCAAGGGGAAAGATGAAAGGAAAACACAGGAGGCAGTGGTGTGGCCCTGCATCAGGAGGGGAGGAGTTGTGATGTGCTGCTGTCGTGGGCAGGGGAGGGGCACAGGAGCCCTGCCAGCAGCTCTGCTAACTCTCTGCCTCCCTGCCTTCCTTCTGTGTTGTTCACATTGTCCTTTCTGGGGGTGATCTCTCAGGTCCCTTAGACCTGCAAATTGAATGTGCCATTTCTATCCTTAAGGCTTCTGCCTTCCTCTCAGGGTGGAAGCTAGCTCTAACTTTTCACTCCCAAGGCTTTGGTCTGATTCTGCCTCCTCCAAGAACATCACATGCCACTTTTCTCCTTACTTTCTTACTGTACTCTGCACATTCTGCTCTTCCAGTCTCTAGAATACTCCTTTGCACATGCTGTTCCCTCCACCTGGCATTTTCTCCTTTCCTTTCCTTTCCTTTTCTTTCTTTCTTTCTTCTTCTTCTTTTTTTTTTTTTTTTTTTTTTGAGGCAGAGTCTCATTCTCTTGCCCAGACTAGAGTGCCATGGTGTCAGTCTACCTCACAGCAACCTCAAACTCCTAGGTTCAAGCAATCCTCCTGCCTCAGTCTCCCAAGTAGCTGACACTACAGGCTTCCAGCATAATGCCAAGCTAATTTTTTATTTTTAGTAGAAATGGGGTCTTGCTCTTGCTCAAACTGGTCTCAAACTCTTAAGCTCAAGGGATCTCTGCCATCAGCCTCCCAGAGTGCTAGGATTAGAAGCAAGAGCCACCACACCTGGCCACACTTGGCATCTTCTTGGTCGCATTCTTTGTCTCGATGACCCTTTTTGTTGTTCAGGTGTCAGCTTCTGAGTCAGCTTCCTGAACCATCTTCACTGTAATTCTCAATGACAAGGGTGCTCTGTCCATCTCTTCCATAGCACTAGCCACCACTTGCAAGTCAACACAGAAGAGTGTTTTCTCATTGACTGGCCTCCTCCACTAGTAGATTGTAAACTCAGGGAGGTAGAGAACCATTTGTCTTGTTCACAGATGTGTTTCTATCAAATGCCTGGCACTGGATAGGAAGTCAGCAAGTATTTGTTGGATATCTAAGACTTTGCTCACTTAAAATTACCTTCCTTAAGCACAGGTGCCTGTGACTGGCCCAAGTTTGGGTCTTCCAAGAAACTTCACTCCAAAATGCCTTATGCATCCAATCCACTAAGCCACCATCTTCTACCTTTTTTTTCCTTTTTCTTTTTCTTTTTTGAGACAGAGTCTCTTTTTGCCACCCTCGGTAGAGTGCCCTGGTGTCATAGCTCGCAGCAACCTCAAACTCTTGGGCTCAAGCGATTTTCTTACCTCAGCCTCCCAAGTCAGTGGGGCTACAGGTGCCTGCTACAACACTCAGCTATTTTTAGAGACGGGCCTCACTCTTGCGCAGGCTGGTCTTGAACCTGTGAGCTCAGGCAATCCACCTGCCTTGGCCTCCCAGAGTGCTGGACTTACAGGTGTGAGCCACTGCACCTGGCCATCTTCTACCTTTCAAAATCTGTTCAAGCATTCTCTACATCTGAGAAAATTTTTCCAAATAACTCTTCCTGAGTCTAGTCTAGAACTTGCAAATTGAAATGCCAAGCAAGTCACTGAGTAAGGCAGTCCCCATGTAGGGCAAAAGGGAGTGCTGGTGACCAGGGTCCCCTGCAGAGTTTGTGTTTCACACAAAGGGAGACAATTCCTGCATGGCTCAGTGAATTGTTAATATGCAAGAAAAGCAAGCCCTGGACGGTTAGATTGTCCGATTTTTTAAAGGAAGCTAAAAATAAGAATTTTTATATAAAACATTCATATTTTAAAAACACGCTGGAGGCATATTTCAGCAGTCTCTGTCAGCCAATCCCTAACCTCTGTTCTGTTCTTTCAAGGGAGCTGCTTGAGGCCTGAGTTCATGTGTGGTGGGCACACTTGCATCACTGAGTCCTGTGCTGTGCCCTGTAGCCAGCATCAGACTTCAAACCCCCAGGGCAGGAATGATGCCTTTGCCTTCTCCATAGTTCCTTCCAAAGTATCCCTTCCCCTTGTCAGTGCTGCTTCTCAGGAAGGTAGCAGCTGGCTTTGCTGTTCTGTGGGCAGAGCCTGGCCTGGGACATCCAGAAGCACAGCACTTCACCAGAGCTGGGCTCCTGCGTTCTGTTCGTTCTACCTTCATCCTCCAGCAGTGCGAGAATCACAGACTCTATCCACTCCCCTTCTGCCTTAACGCCTTTGTTGAAAAGTATCCCCATCCTTTGTTCTAAATTCCAATCTCTTTTGTGCTATGATGATAATGTTATATTTGTAATTGTGCATAAGTCAGCAAACTAGAGTAATGCCTTATTCATTCGGCATCGTCAGGAAATGAGGTGTTCCACGTAATTAAATTGTCCAGATAACAAGAGCTAACCAACATTTTAAAGATCAACATTTTAAAAAGAGTAAATGGAAACATTCCAAAATATATTATACGTGTAAACCCTCTTCTCGCCTTCTTTATTTTAAAATTTTTTTTTTTTATCATTTTTTTCCAGAATAGGAAAAAATGGGTAGAGGGTGATTATTCAGTTTTCCTCCCACCCCAGTGCCCCAGCCCCACTTCCCCATTCCTAATAGAAGCTACCAGTTTCATGATTCTCAGGTGACAAGGGTAATAGTCTATCTGGTGACAATAGCACAAAGGCCACATGCTAAGATGCTCTACTTGCCATTTTTTTAAATATATATCTTGGATCATTATTCTTCATCAATACAGGAAGACCTGCCATATTTGATACAATAACAGCATCTGTCCCATGGCACAGGTGCAGCATTATGTAATTGAGTAGTCCCCTATTAATGGGCACCTAGTTGTTTCTAATCTTTAGCTATTATAGGTTGTTTCAAAAGTTTTGTCCATTTTAATGTCATGTGTTTTTGTAGCTCCGTATCTCAATAAATATTTATTCTACTGTGTCGTGGTATATACTGATCGATGGAGAATTTTGTACTCTATACATTGATGCTGTTCATTTTTTTCTACTTTTAAT
>CAUYPK010039127.1:0-17181 GCA_963574355.1 Loris lydekkerianus | reverse complement strand
CTCAGAGGTCCCTCCTCAGAAGCAGCATAACAAAATCCAAACTTGGCAAAGAGCCACAGTATACAAAATAATGATAAGAGGCAAAGAGCCGCATTCATTTTGGCCGGGAGCCGCATGCAGCTCGAGAGCCGCATGTTCGCCACCCCTGGTATAATGAGAAGGAAAATATCATGTCCAAACTCCTGCTCACATCCAGCAGAGTTTTCTTGGCCTTGGCTTGAGTATTTGAAGATCATTCATTTGCCGTTGAAAAGCTTGTATTATCAGAATGCTGTTCCTTATACCCAGCTGATGGTCATTGGCCCTCCTGACTCTCTCCCCTGGGCTCTAGTTCAGCCTTCTGGATGAACACAGGGTAAGTTAACTTTCTCCCTGTGTTAGCAATACAGATGGATTTTAATTTCCCTAACTCTGGTCTTCAGAATAAACACTCCAGGTGTTTACAACCGTATCATCATCCAGTCCCCTGTGACTCTGCTTCTCTCACCTGTCACCTCTGTCAGCACCCTGCTCCACAGTGCGTACCCCAGAGGAGGAGCTAGAGCCACCTGCCTGTGGCTGTGCTATGTATGTTTGCCTCTTTTTAGCAGGTCACTGCACATGTAGAGATAAAGCCAAAGATGTCATCATCTGTGATAAGTGTCACACGGCATTGATCTAAAAGAGCAATAGATTTCAAACCAGGTTGCACATTGAAATCACCTGGGGAAGCCTTGCAGTGGTACAGAGACCCTGTTCTAGTCTTGAGCAATTAAACCAGAATCTCCATGGGTAGGACCCAGGTATAGGTATTTTTAAAAGTTCTTCATTAATTCTAAAGTACATCCAAATGAATTGTGCGATTAAATGAGGTTTGTTTCAACCTGTATCTAAATACAAGTTTCTTGTTGGAGTTTGAATATACATACCAAGATTTTGCTCTGTTACAGTTTACTTGTCTCTGATAATATTAATAGCAGTCCCACTATTTCCAAATGTAATTTTTTAAAGCTAATCTTCAACAAAATTAGAATACTTAAAATTATTATTTATGCCCAAACTTCAGATAAGTTTGGAGAGGATTTGAAAAAGTATAAGATTAAATAATTTTAACATTTCTTACATTGTCATATTTTTGCATAATATACTTTGCCTAATATATACCATAAATAAAAGCATCTTAATCACACTATGTACTTGGATGATCATTAAACCACTGATAGCAAAAGACATAGCCCAGTAAGAATGGGATCCAAAAATGGTTTTACTAATTTAAGGTCTTTCCAAGTAAAACAAGTTTTAATGCTGTGCTAGTTGGTTCTCTTTTTATTTAAACCACTGAGTTTTAAGATCTAACCAAAATAAAACACTTTTTATTCCTTTAACTTTTGGTATCTTTCAGCTGTTAAAAGGAGTGTTCAGAAAGTTTGGCAGAAAACTTTCAATCTTTCACATCTGAAATTAATCACAATTTTGAATAAGAGTTAGTGTGAACTGCAATGATTTAATTTTGTGATCTTGGGTCATTTGGGAAAGGCATTTTTTCCCAAAAAGTTGTTGAGATTGCCTGAGTATTGCTGCGGAGTGAATAGATTCCGTAAAAATCAATGGTACTAGCTCATTTTCTTTCTTCTTTTGCAGTTTTTGGCCAGGGCTGGGTTTGAACCTGCCACCTTTGGCATATAGGGCCGGCGCCCTACTTGTTTGAGCCACAGGCACCGCCCATACTAGCTCTTTTTCTAAAAGACAAGTATTAACCCTTATGTGGTATCTTTCATTATTCTTGGAATATTGAGTACATTGTTGACGTCATAAGTACAATTTTGAAGACACTAGCTCATAGTCTAAAGCAGTGGTTCTCAACCTTCCTAATGCCTCCTAATGCCATGATGCTTTAATACAGTTCCTCATGTTGTGGTGACCCCCAACCATAAAATTATTTTCGTTGCTACTTCATAACTATAATTTTGCTACTGTTATGAATCGTAATGTAAATATCTGATATGCAGGATGTATTTTCATTGTTACAAAGGGGTCGCAATCCACAGGTTGAGAACTGCTGGTATAAAGCATAGTACCTCTATATTCATAATATCTGTTATATCCACTTAAAATGAATGAGAGACAGTATAAAGGAATAATGTTGATACTATATGCATATCATTAAAGTGAAGAAAGATCAGAAAACATTTAGTGAAAATGTTAATAAACTTATCGTAACTGATACAAAACTTATTATTATGATTTTGTGATAGCCAACTCAAAAGAAACACAATGGATTATCATATGGAGATCTCTTTGCGTTGCCTCAAAGGCATTCCTCTCTCCGCAGTTGACCATCGTTTTTTCTTTGTGTATATTAGACCTTTTTCCTTCAAATCCAGTATTGCTTTCAACTCTGAGTTCTAATCCACTCTAGGCTTAAAGTCTCCAAGTATGTCAAGTAACAAGTTAACACTGATGCCTATTTTGCTTTGACATTTTCCTTTCAGGTCTGTTAGCCAAGTTTTATGTTGAGCCTATTGACAAGCCATATACACTGCTTACTAGAACTGTATTTGTCTTTTTCTTTTGGTCTGAATATCTTTCTAGATACCTTGATTCTCATACCATTACCCCCAAACTAGAGTCTTGTTAGAGATTAGAGGTCAATTGCTTTATGAAAATGCCACATAGCGTTGGCCACACAAAAGAGTATATAACAAACCACCCTGAAAACACAGTTTCTTAAAATCCCCGTAATTCTATGGAGCCGTGGGTCTGCTGGGCTTAGTTTACTGAGATTTTTTTCTGCTACACACCTTTCGCCTTTCTCCCAGGCCGAGTAGGCTAACCCCAGTAATGTTTTCCCATGGCAGTATTGGAAATAGGAGGGCAAGTGGTGACATACAAGGCATTTAGGTCTAGAACTGGCATGTGGTCACTTCACCTTATACTTTTGACAAAGCAGATCATAAACAAATAGCAGAACCCAAATTGAGGGGTAGAGAAATACACTTGGAACCTTTACTAGGAGTGACTGCAAAGTCACATGGCAGAAAATGGTGAAGCAGGGAATGATGTTGAAAGGTACAAAGGATAATTTGAATACATTAAACATTATAATTGCAATGGGAAAAATTAGGTAATGCATTAACACATTACCAGATTACTATTATAATATTTATTGGCAGGATGCTCTTTTCATTCATCCATTCATTTCTTTCAAAAAATGTTTTAGGGGCCAGTCAGAAAAGCATTTACCTTTCCTACCGACTTACCACATAAAAGTCACACAATCTTAGGGAACTCACTTGAGATTTCTTTCTTAAACTTTCTTTAGATGTTTTAATATACATTAATATACACATTTGTATAGCAATCACCATAATTTTTATATAGAACGGTCACATCACACCGATCAATTCCCTTTCCCCCTATTCCTACCTGATAACACCATACCATCTGTTCTTCTTTCATATAGTTTTGCCTTTTCTAAAGTTGGCTAATGAAAGGAATCATACAGTATGTAATCTTTTGAGAATGCCTCTTTCTCTCAGCATAATACTTCCGGGAACTCATCCCTGCTGTTTGCTCCTTGTATAAATTTTTTCTTTTTTGATTGGTAGTAATCCTTTGTATGACTGAATAAGCTTTAATCATTTACTTGTTAAAGTTCACTTGGGTTGTTTCTGGTTTTGAGTGACTACAAATGAAGCTTCTATACAAATTCAGGCACATGTTCTGTGTAACGTTTTCGTTACTCTAAGAGTGGGATTACTGTGTCACTTGATAAGAAGTTTCTGCTTTTCATTTCACTGTCTTTGCTTTTTCTTAGATTATTCAAATGTTTTAAGTAGTCATAGTAATATGTCTTACACTGAGTGTCTTACACTGTCACCCAGGCTGGAGTGTCATGGCCTCAGTCTAGCTCACCTCAACCTCAAACTCCTGGGCTCAAGCGATCCTCCTGCCTCAGCCTGCCAAGTAGCTGGAACTACAAGTGCCCAACACAACACCCAACTAATTTATCTATTTTTAGTAAAGACAGGGTTTCTTGCTCTGCTCATATTGGTCCTGAACTTCTAAGCTCAAGCAATCCTTCCTCTTAGCCTCCCAGAGTAGCAGGCTTACAGATGTGAGCCACCACCATGCCTGGCCAGATTTTGGATATGCTTTTGGAAATATACATTTCCCCAGTGGCTTCTCTGGAGATTAAAATATACATTCTTAACCTTTCACAGTATATTTAGAATTGATATTTTATTATTTTTAGTCAAATGTAAAAACTGTACCACTATATCCCCCATCATATTTGTAGTATTCATTAATTCTATATACACTGAACAATGTTAGATATTTTGATATTGTCTACAGGTTCCTCAGACAGTTCACTACTTTTTTTCAATTGTTCAAGTTGGATATTTTCTACTAATTTACCTACAAGTTCATTATCTCTTTTCTCTATTGTCTCCATTTTGCTACTGAACCTATCAAATGCTTTTAAAAAAATAGAAGATTTAAAAATATTTAGCAGATTTTAAATATAGATTAATGGTTGTATTTTCCATTTTATAAATTCTATTTATATGATTGGACTTTTTATTGCTTTAAGAATCTTATTGTTTATTTCAGTATTTTATAATAGATTCTTTGGGTTCATAGTGGGTTGGTGATCTTCCCTTCTCTTCCCTTTTTGTCTTTTCCTTTCTTTTCTTTTGTAGTCTCACTCTGTCACCCTGGGTAGAGTGCCATGGCATTCTAGCTCACAGGAACCTCAAACCCTTGGGCTTGGGCACCATGACACCTGAATTTTTTTTTTTTTTCCTTTTTTGGTAGAGATGAGGTCTTGCTCTTGGTCAGGATGGTCTCAAACTTGTGAGCTTGAGCAATCCAGCCTCCTCAGCCTCCCAGAGTGCTAGGATTACAGCGTGAGCCACTATGCTCATCTGGTTTTCTTCCCTTTTCATAATGTATCTGACTTTTGAGTTTCTTTTGTTTTAAGTACTTCTGGATTAGTGGTGAGACATTTTGAATATTAAATTATAAGCAGGTTTGTATCAGATTCTATGTGTTGTATTGCCATTTTGTTTAGTTTTAGTAGAAATTGCTCCTATTTGGTGCTGGTTGCAGGTTCTGCATGTGCATATGGACTGTGGTTCAAGTGACAGCATAGTTTTGAAAACCTTTACAACATTGTTCAACTCCCTCTTGCAAAGTGCTACCCATGGGCCAATCTGAGACCTGGGTTATAGTTCTCAAAGCTGTTTAGGGTCAAGTTCACCACTTTCAGGTAAGCTGAAAAGTTTATATAAAACTTCTGAGATCTCTTTTAAGCCCCCCTTCACTCTCTCCACAGCTGTCTCACTCCTCCGGTCCTTCCTTCTTGGTTTTCTTGCCAGTTTCTTCACTTTGTCGTGCGCACGCTAAGTCTCACTCCACCTCCAGATCCACGTGGAAGGAGAAACAGATGTGAACTCTCTGCCATAGTTCTCGCACCACTCATTTGTTTCTTGTTAGAGGGATTCTCCTCCCTCAGAGCTTTAGGTACCTACCTGGCTGCCACCGCTGCTACCACACAGAGTTACAGACTCAGGAATGGAGCTTTCAGTATGCAATGTGCAAAATTGAGACAGAAACAAGAAACATATTCTTCTTTCTCTGTCTCTGAGACAGAGAGAGTTCCCCTAACTTCCTCTGTCTCATTGAGACTCCACATCCTAGATGTACAACTGGAAAAAAAAAAAAAAAGAAAAAGAAAATAAGGAGGGAAAATAAGGAGAAAAAAATAAAAGGAGAAGAAAAAAAGAAAAAAGAAAAGGAAGTTTCTCTTGGAGCTCTTTCTGTCCATGTCTGGTACACGGCTCTGAGATTTTCTGCTGACTCTAAGGCAAGATTAACTGAATGGGAAATAAAGGAACACGAAGAAACTCTCCACTGGATTGCCTGGATTTTCGGTTCTGTATTTCTTCCCAGACCACCTGCTTTCTTTCATTTGCCAGAATTCTCAAGTAGCTCCTTTGTGCATTCTGCAAAAGGCTCTTGATTCAACTCTGTTAAGGGATTCAGAGTTGCTCACTTCATCTTCATTGGATCTGGAACCCTCACTTACATATTGTACACCTTTGTTATTTCATATTAAAAATGAATGTGATTGATACTTTTCCTTTCTATTAAAACTCACAATAAGGTATATGCAGAATTAAAGCAGCATAACTGAAAGGGTTTTGCACACAGTACTATCTTACTATTGTCTGGTGGTAGAGGTAAGATATTGACCTTTTAATATATATACGGAGTTGGCAGCATTTTTTTTCCATTTTAATTGTATCATTGTTGGTAATTCCCCAAAAGGCACTGCCATACTAATAAGTATTATAGACAGAATCCTGTCTATCTGAATGTCCTCTCTGATGTTTCATTTATGTAAAAGTACTGCATGTTTTCATTTTTCATTTTTAAAACCATGGTCTGTTAATGAAAAAATAGTAAAGAGACATGCTTAAATAAGGTACAACGATGAGAACTGAGGCTGCACACTCATACTACTGGGTGTTTATTGTTGTTGTTGTTGAGACAGAGTCTCATTATGTTGCCCTCATTAGAGTGCTGTAGCATCACAACTCACAGCAACCTCCAACTCTTGGGCTTAAGCGATTCTCTTGGCTCAGCCTCTCAAGTAGCTGGGACTATAGGTGCCCACCACAAGGCCTGGCTATTTTTTGTTGCAGTTGTCGTTGTTTGGCTGGCCCAGGCTGGGTTTGAACTCGTCACCCTCAGTTTATGTGTCTGGCACCATCACCACTGTGCTATGGGTGCCAAGGCTACAGTGTGTCTTAAACTGTATATCTAAATCCTGATATGTTTACACTTCCTGCTTTTTTCAGTTGAAAAATAATTTTTAGAATTTAGGCACGTAACACAATAGGATTCATGAATGTAACCTCATTTTCCTGTTGCACTCCTAATTGTTTCCTATCTATAATGATTGAAATTGGAAGTGATCCAAAATAATTTATGTCTTCTACTTGAGACTTTTGTGTAAATTTATATTTACAAAAAGTACATACAGTATCTAAACTTCTTTAAAAAGTAACTGAAGACAATATAACTTTAGACAATAAATAATTCAACATCTTGAAGGTGAAATATGGATGTTTTTTATTATTATAAATCATAGCTGTGTACATTAATGTGATCATGGGGCACCATACACTTGAAATATGGATGTTATCTTAAAATCAGTTTAGAATTTCAAATTTACCACTTCTAGAAGAGAAGTCACTGAATTGTTGACATACTAGCCTGTACGGCCGAGGGTGTCCAGACTTCAGCCGGTGGCCTGCAAGCTGATTGTGCGATGGTTTTTTTGTTTATATGAGGGCCTTTTTGCTCATCTATAGTATCAAATATCATGAAAATTATGGGTGGATCTTTTTT
Organism: Loris lydekkerianus; assembly: GCA_963574355.1. Classification (NCBI taxonomy): domain Eukaryota; kingdom Metazoa; phylum Chordata; class Mammalia; order Primates; family Lorisidae; genus Loris; species Loris lydekkerianus. The sequence goes on along the minus strand of CAUYPK010039127.1, from coordinate 9,783 downwards.
TCCCCTTATCAACTTTCAATAGTTTACAATTGTAAACTGTAGCCCAAGACAACTCTTCTTCCAACATCAGTCAGAGAAGAAAAAAGTTTGGACACCCCTGAAGGAATTTACATTCACAGAAGTTCTGAACTTTGACCGAGTATCAACTTCTAACAAAATAATCATTATGCATTTAATCTCATTATATTCTAATTCTAACTATGGCCCTGTTTCACCACTCTCTCTCTATGGAGTAGCCTACCAGCCCCCATTGGCTCGTAGGGTATGCCACGCAGACAATCCTGGGGTTTTCCTTCCAAGAGGTTTTGAAAGCACAGACTATTATTTCTTGCAAATTTACAAGCCTTGGTTAAATAAAGCATAGAGAGCAGTAATTCAAGTTTAACCACAGTAACAGAAAAGTCAAACTTGGGGTCAAGTTTGGATATATCTAGCATCTGACCAACATCTGTTTTGTATTATTGAGAGATCAACCATATTTGTGAAGAATATTTTATGGTCACTATCTTAAGCTTTACTCTGCAAACACTCTGGTTTTTCTGCTTTTAAACAGTTTACATAGTTCAACTGTTTTTTCTTTCTTTTTTTTTTTTTTTTTTTGTTGTTGTTGTTTTAAGGAGGGATTAAAAACGTTTGTGAAAGACTGCATTATAACAAGCTAATACTCTCCACACTTGTGCAGCAGAATTTAATCAAGATAGTTTTGGTGCCTTATTTGTCTCCTTATCAAATCATCCAAATGTCAAAGTTTATGAGTGGATGTGTGCTTTGGCTACCTACAGGCCATTTAAATTTCTCATCTCTTTCCATAATTGAGGTTGAAAAGTGGAAATATTCAATTTCCAATCTTCCCTGTGCAAAACATCATATCAGCCCTCAATGAAACACCTGTATTTTGGAAAAATGGAGTTTTAATAGAGTGTAGAGATGCCCTGTGTTCTATACCTCTGTGCATTTGCAACAACAACAAAAGAGGTGTATTCAATTTTCATGAAACAAACAAAGAAAGTTTGTATTTTCTTTGGTTAGTCAATAAAGCAATGACTTTTTAAAAATCTATAACCACTTTATATCTGTTTTTTCTTACTCAGTTTTAGTTTGAAATTTGTTCAAAATGTAATCACCTGTGGTAAGGGACACAAGCTGTTTCAGAAAGAGCCTGCCTCAGAAAGCAAGCTGTTAAGAGTTGCAGGTTGTTAAATTCGCTCTTCAGGTCAGCAGATGAAAGGTGCTTTTGCACTTCAAATTTAGTTTATTTCAGAAGCTTCCAAAGGAATCAGAGATCTAAGGCTTGGGGGTAACCTATGGTTTTTAAAGGAAACAACAAAATCTTAAGGAAATCTCTTACTGGGGAAAGTTTACTTTGTGGGTTTTTTTACACAGAGGGTCACTGAGTGATCCTAATCTCTTCTGTCAGTTTCTGCCATTTGGGAAGGGAAAGAGTGGAAGTTAAGAATTAGAAATAGAAATGGGAGGAAGAAGTTCTGATGTTGAGCAGAAGTTTGGGATGTCACTTGCTACTCGAGACCTCTTTGAAGACTTGCACAGCTACGGTAACTGGGACCTGTTGGAATTTGATTTTTTTACACAGCTAAGATATACGATATAAAACAATATAATGCTTTAGTAAAACTTAGGTTTATTAAAATAAATTTATAACTGAGACAGTGATCAAAGGAAAAGTGTATTATTTTCACATGCTTTGCATAGAGGTTTAAGTTAGAAAAACAAACAAAAAACAGGGCTTATGCTCACACAGTTTCAATTCAAGATGTAATTAGGAGAGCACCCTGGGGCCTGGTGTGGTGGCTCATGACTGTAAGCCTAGCACTCTGGGAGGCTGAGGCAGGCAAAGTCATTAAGCTCAGGGGTTCAAGAACAGCCTGAGAAAGAGCCAGACTCCCACCTCTACTAAAAATAGAACATTTATCTGGGTATTGTGGTGGACACCTGTAGTCCCAGCTACTCAGGGGGGCTAAGGCAGGAGTGATAGAGGGTGGTTGGCCTGCCAGCCAGCTGGGTGGAGCTGAAGGGAGGACCTGCTGCCTCTCCCTGGTAGCAGTGCAGCAGTGCAGGTGGTGTCAGTGCAGTGGTGCAGCGGCAGCTGGCAGAGGGACCAGCGGGTTGGCTGGGGGTGGGGGGGCAGTGGGAGGGCCCAGTAACCTGAGGCGCCAGACAACTGCTGGGGAGACACCAGCGCCTTAGTGTCTCCTTCCCTTTTCACTTACAGCTGAGCGGGGAACCCCCAGTTCCCATGCCCAGGTCAATTTCATGTAAGTTTCCTGGGCCTGGTCAATTTCATGTAAGTTTCCTAGGCCTGGCCAATTTTAGGAATGGACTGTATCCATTCATTAATGCACTCATTCACCTTGCCTCAGTGGAAGGGTCTCTATCCATTCATTAATCCACTCATTCATCTTACCCTAGTGAAGGGACTGTATCCATTCATTTCTTATCAAGTCCTGGCCTAATGTAACTACAAATGACCCATTTGACTATATATAATGCTGGACAAAGCTGAGGCAGAGAGACCGAGAGAGTGAGAGAGAGACAGAGAGAGAGCTTTTTCCTACTCGGGTTTTTCTCTCTGCCAGGAGCTTTGGTGTTTTTTCTCTGTATTCTTTTTCGTAAAATAAATCCTGCCTCATCACTGATCTGCAGTCCATGGATTAATTCTTCGAATCACAGAGATCAAGGACCTACTGAAGACAAAATTCCAGTATCAGGAGGATTGATTAGACCCAGGATTTGAAGGGTTCTGTGAGCTAGGCTGCTGCTATGGTACTCTGGTCCAGGTGACAGAATGAGACGGTCTCTACAGAGAAAGAACAAGGCAAACTTATTTTCCACTTCAATTCATTTATCTAACAGGTACTCCATGTCTTCACTTAAATCTCTAATGGGCATTTTAAACTTGCCACATCAAAACTGAATTCCTAATATCCTGTTGCCAAATCTGGCTGTGCCGTAGTCTTCCCTGTCTCACTATATAGTAGTCTCCCCTTATCCCTGGCCAACCATGGTTTCAAACTATGAAATTGAAAATGTCAGAAATAATTCGTAAGTTTATGAGCAAGGTGATGAAATCTTATACTATCTCACTCCATACAACCACGGACATATTGATATCGGACTTTAATCTTCAGTAGGTTCTTGGTCTTGTGATTCAAAGAATGAATCCATGGACCACAGACCAGTGGTAAGACAGGATTTATTTACAGAAAAGAAAACAATACAAAAACACCAAAGCTCCTGGTAGAGAGAAACCAGGTTGGGGAATAAGCTCTCTCACTCCCTCTGTCTGTCTCCTGGCCCTTCCTCAAGGGGTGTATATATAGTCTCCTGGGGTCATTTAGCTGGAACTAAGTTGTTACATTTAACAGGCATGAGTCCTCTAAAGTTACCTGTAGATGGAACTCAGTTAATGAATGGCTACAGTCCCTATAATTCTCAAGCCGAGGAAACTTACGTGAAATTGACCAGGCCTGGGAAACTTATATGAAATTGACCAGGCCTAGGAAACTTACATAAAAGTGACCAGACCTAGGAAAGGTGGGGTTCCCTGTGCAGCCAGAAGAGCAAGGGGAGGGAGACCTAAGACGCTGGTGTCTCCCCAGCACTTGTCTGGACGCCCCACCTACTGGCCCTCCTGCCTACCCTCCAGCCTGCTGGCAGGCTGGGCTGGCTGGGGCATTGCCTGTCCTGTATCAATATCAGTGCTGTAGATTCCAGTTGTCCATTAGTCATTTAGTAGCTGGCTCATTGGCTATCATGATATTGCATTGATTGTGTTAAAGCAAACCCCAATTTACTTAATAATAGCCCCAAAGTGCAAGAGTAGCAATGCTGACAATTTAGATATGCCGAAGAGAAACCGTACGTGCTTCCTTTAAGTAAAGAGGTGAAAGTTCTCAGCATAAGACAAACAAAAAAACAAACAAAAAAAGAAAAGAAAGAAGAAATTGCTTAAGTTATGAATATATGTCTATAGTAAGAATGAATCTATCCATGAAACTGTGATAAAGAGAAAAGAAATTTGGGCCAGTTTGCTGCCATATCTCAGTTGTTTTGTTGTGTCACAAATTACAGCCACAGCAGTGCATGATGAGTGCTTATTTAAGATGGAAAAGGTGTTAAATTTGTGGGTGTAAGATATACACCCACAATGGGAAATGTGTTCTGATTGGCAGTAACATGTTGCATCAGGAAGCATTGAGCCTATATAAAGAGTTCAACAAGGGATCCCTTGAAATAAGTGATACCCAGCCATTTACTGCAAGTAAGAAATGGTTATACAGATTCAGGAATTGGGCTGAAAAATATAAAAATTACTGACAAAGCTGCATCTGGCAATGATGAAGCTGCTGTCACATTTCCAGCATAGTTGAAGAAATTAGTTACGAAGAGCGGATACAATCCACAGTGAGCCTTCAATCTTTCTGAAACTAAGTTATTCTGGAAGATGCCCAACAGAACATACATTTATAAAAGAACAAAAACCAAGGCATAGAACGTGGAAGGACAGATCAAGTTTGATACTACAAGAATGCATAGGAGAAAGCTGGACTTAGTGTATAGAGTGAAGAATTCACATGCACTCAAAAACAAAAACAAACATTATCTGTCATGTATGGCAGCATAATCAGAAAGCAAGTAATAGCCAACTTGTTTATGGAATGGTTCCACCAAATGTTTGTCCTAGAATGAACAAATACTTGGAAGATGAAGGTTTGAATTTTTTTTATTTTTATTTTTATTTTTTGCAGTTTTTGGCCAGGGTTGGGTTGGAACCCGTCACCTCCGGCATATGGGGCCAGTGCCCTACTCCTTTGAGCCACAAGCACCATCCAGGTTTGAAATTTTAAATCCTATTAATATGAGTTCTTTTAGAATTCACCATACTTCCTTCCAAAAAGGTTGCATTAGTTTACAGTCCCACCAGCAGAGTAAAAGTGTTCCCCTCTCTCCACATCCATGCCAGCATCTGAAGCTTTCAGATTTTGTTATGTGGGCCATTCTCACTGAGATTAGGTGATATCTCAGGGTAGTTTTGATTTGCATTTCTTTCTTACCTTTTTTTTTTTTTTTTTTTTTTGTAGAGACAGAGTCTCACTTTATCACCCTTGGTAAGTGCCATGGGGTCACACACAGCTCACAGCAACCTCCAACTCCTGGGCTTAGGCAATTCTCTTGCCTCAGCCTCCCAAGTAGCTGGGACTACAGGTGCCTGCCATAACGCCCGGCTATTTTTTGGTTGCAGTTTGGCTGGGGCTGGGTTTAAACCCACCACCCTCAGTAGATGGGGCTGGTGCCCTACTCACTGAGCCACAGGCACCGCCCCAGATTTTCATTTCTTACCCTACAATCCCCTAGGGGGCATCTACCCAGAATAAAAAAAAAATCATTTTATCATAAGGACATTTGCACTAGACTGTTATCACAGCTCAGTTTACAATCACCAAAAGGTGGAAACAACCTAAATGCCCACCATTCCAGGCATGGAGGAACAAGCTGTGGGGTATGTATGCCATAGAATACTAATCAGCCATTAAAAGAGATGGAGACTTTGCATCTTTTGTATTAACCCGAATTGAGATAGAATGCATTCTTCTTAGTAAAGTATCACAAGAATGGAGAAGTGAGAATCCACAGAATTCCAGCAGCAGATGAGCTAATACACGGTGGGGGGTAGGGAAATGAGGCCGTGGGGAGCGGGGGGTCATGATGTATGGCACACCTCTTGGGGGCAGGACGCAATTATAAGGGAGAATTTACCTAACAAATGCGATCAGTGTAACCTAATTCTTTGTACCCTCAATGAAGCCCAAGCAATTTTCAAAAATTTTATTAATAGTAGACAATGCACCTACCTATCCTGAATTTTTTGCTATAAAAATGAAATGGTTGAGATTTTACCACCAATTGCATCCTCATTGCTTCAGCCCCTCTGATTAAAGAATCATATGATTTGTCAAGGCCACATACCTGCCTGGTATTTGATCACGTTCAATCAGTAATTGATGCAGACCCCAATCTGGACACAATGCAGTCCTGGAAATCACTCAGCATTGCTGACATAATAACAGTAATCAAACTGCAATTAATAAATCAAAATCAGAAACTGTGAATGCCTATGGGAAGAACTTACAGAGTGAAATTGTGAGTTAACTTTAAAAACTTTCTGGGAATCAATGGAGAGGTTAGGAAAATGATGCACACAGCAAGAGAAATTGATGGAGAAGAATTTGCCAACATGTGGAGGAACATATTAAAGGTCATCCAGAAGTGTTAATGAGGGATAGGCACTGGAATTATTGTTGTAATGGTTCTATCTTATTATTAGTTCTTTGTGTTAATCTATTACTGTGCCTAATTTATAAGTAGACTTCCTCATAGGTATATGTGCAGATGGGGCACTTTGCATGCAGATCAGGGTTCCTATGATGGGGACTGCTGGATGCTCAGGCAAAACATGTGTGATCCTTGTCTCCTCTCTTTGTCTCATACATAAGGTCCAATCCAACTGTCCTTTACTTTTAAAATATGTTCTGAAAACACCCACTTCCTCCTGTCTCTACCACTGCACAGTAGTCTCGGCAATAATCATCTCTCCCCAGAACCCTGATAGGATTGTCTTCTGAATGGTCCCTCTCTTCCCCACCTTTGTTTCTTACAGACGTTTCTACACACACCAGTCAGAGTCTGTTCAGAGATAGTTCTTTCCAAGCTTTCCACGGCTTCCATCCCAGGGAAAGTCCAAGCCAATGTCTACACTGGGGCCTCAGTGCTGCACGTGCTCCCCCGCTCTGCTCCTCACTCCCACTTCTCCCCCTAGCCTTTCACGCTTCCTCTTGCTGCTCCTGGAATACGCCAAGATCCTTTCCATCCCAGTGTGTGTGCGTGTTGCACTGCCTGCAATCCTCTTTCTCAGAAACCCACAGGACTTGCTCCCCTACTTCTGTGTCTCAGCTACCCTCACTTCTTCCCCTGAACTGAAGGTTTCTTCTTGGCCCAGTTACACTCCATCCTCCTTTCTGCTCCGTGGTTCTTCATGGCACTTATAATCTTCAACATGTATTTATTTATCAGTTTAATAATGTTCATTGAAATATAAGCCCATGAGAGTGGAAACATCTTATTTGTTTACCTATACTTTGGTATCTAGAATAACCCTTGGCATAAAATGGGCATTTAATGAATCTCTGTTGCATCCAGAATCATGTAATTGCATTACAGTACAATAAGTGCCAAGAGAAGGAAAACACATTATGCCTATGAACTAGACAGGAAATGTAAAGGGAAGCTTCCAAGGGAAGTGCTATCTAATCTGAAGAGTATCTAATTATGAAGAGTAAGTTAGACAGATAGGGTTGGGAGAGGGGGATAGATGGATTAGAATGGGGCAAACTAGTTCAGGGGAAGCTGAAGTCTCGTGGGGCCAGTTACATTGACCAGGTAAGCCACCCAGGGCCTCAACTTTACCATAAGAGTGATGGGAAACTATTAAAATGCTTTACCAGCTGAGCATTACAGTTTTTAAAGGTCAATGGGCCTACAGAAGTAAGTTAATGATAGAGGCTTTAAAAAATGGAGAAACTCTCCCAGTTAAGAAGAGATGGAAATAATTCAGGAAACCTATGCTGTGAAGAGTGTGAAGAAAACGTGGCAAAGTTTAGGCAAATGAGATTACTGAGTAAAAGTGAAATGCAGAATTAATTGGATATGGGAAGAAGAAGGAGAATGAGAAGGAGGAGCCAACTCAGGTTTCTGTCTTGGGCAACTGGGTGGATGGTAATTCTACTACTGTGATAAAAGCATGTTTGTGTTCAGGGGACAATAATGAGTTTGTCTGGGTATGGTGAATTTTAGGTGCCCTTGAGGCAATTGGATGTATGAGCCTGACGTTCAGAAAGGAGACTTTACCTAAAAAAAAGATAGATTTGGAATCTTCAGTAGAGAGACTGTCTTTCCACCGTGAGATTAGAGGGAACATGTCCCCTCCCAAGGAGATTTTAGAGCATGAGATGAAGAAGCCTTCAGGTGTTTATTCGTTAATGACAGAAAGTCAGGAACTGTGCGTGGGAGAAACAAGTTTCTGAAGGATGGACCTGCGGAGGAGAGGGCGCCACGTTTATCATTCATCGTATTAAATACTTAATAGTAAATACTACATATGTCCTCTCCTTCCCAAAACCGTTTGTCTTGTTGATGGAAGCTGTCATATGTGCAGCAGACAAATTTGAAGATTTGGTTAAAAAGCATACAAATTCTGTTCATTGAAAGCACATGAAAAAATGTCCTATTTATGAACAGCTTTTTATTGCTTTTATCAAAATCTCTAAGGAGAATGCTGATGACAATAAATACATCAGCTCCCAAGAGGAAAACAGTGCTATGGGCTCCAGGGATCACCAATGCCTTTCCAGCATCATCACATATATCCCTCCCCAACTCTCTCATGTAGTTAAATGGTCAACATCTTCAGTATAAAAGCAGATTATAGTTTAAATGTTCGCAATTCATATTAGTTGCAATTCATAAAATAATCACAAATGTAGGCTATTTCTCTAGAAATTCAGCAAGCTAAGTCCTGCGTAGGAGTCATACAAAACAAGAGGGTATGTTATGCTGGGTGATTGTGAGTTTTGACATTGAAGAAGCTACCTATAAATGCTTTTTCACTTATTTTACATAATTACTTTTTCAAATACTGTCTTTAAGGGGGTTTGAGGGATCTCTTTACTATGAGATACATTTTGAGCCATATTTATAGTACAGTTATGAATCACTTAATAATGAGAACACATTGAGAATACTTTCTGAGAAATGTGCCCTTAGGCCACTTTGCTGTGTGAACATCATGTAGCGTACTTACACTAACCTCAGTGGTACATCCCACTGCACACTAAGCTACAAACCTGCACAGCATGGTCCTGCACTGAATATTGTAGGCAATTGAAAAACATTTTTGTATTTTTGTATCTAATATATTTAAACATAAAAATAATTCAGTAAAAATATAGTATAAAAGATTTTAAAAAATGGTACAGCTGTCCAGGGAACATATCAAGAATAGGGCTTGCAGAATTACAAGTTGTTCTGGGTGAGTCAGTGGTGGGTGAATGTCAATGCCTAGGGCATTACTGCACCCTATTGTGGACTTATAAATGCTGTATATTTGGGTTATCCTACATTTATAATTTTTTTCTTTTATCAATAATAAATTAACCTTAGCTCAATGTAGTTGTTTACTTAATAAACTTACATTTGAACTTTTAAACTCTTCTTTACCCTTAGCATAAAACAAACACATTGTGTAACTGTACAAAAATATGTTCTTTCTTTATACTTTTATCCTATAAGCATTTTTATTAAAAACTTTAATAATTTTTTTTTCCTTTTTAAACTTGTTTTGTTAAGAACTAAAACATAGCCCAGGCATGGGGCTCATGCTTGTTATCCTAGCACCATGGGAGGCTGAAGTGGGAGGACCACTTAAGGCCAGGAATTTGAGACCAGCCTGGAAAATATTGACACCCCCGTCTCTAGAAAAAATACAAACATTCAGCTGGTGTCGGTGTCATCGTGTATATTTGATTTGGTGGTATATGCCTGTAGTCTCAGCTGAGGCAGAAGGTTTGCTTGAGCCCAGGAGTTTGAGGTTTCATTGAGGCTGTGATTATGCCACTGCACTCCATCCTGGGTGACAAAAAAAGACAAAAAAAAAAAAAAAAAAAAAAAAAAAAGACCAATAAAAACACCCCACTTCAGAAAAGGGACAAT
>CAUYPK010039125.1:0-65153 GCA_963574355.1 Loris lydekkerianus | reverse complement strand
ACCTAATCTTCGATAAACCAAACAAGAGTGTCCACTGGGGGAAAGACTCCCTATTCAATAAATGGTGCTGAGAGAATTGGGTATCCACATGTAAAAGACTGAAACTGGACCCGCACCTTTCTCCACTCACAAAAATTGATTCAAGATGGATAAAGGACTTAAATTTAAGGCATGAAATGATAAAAATCCTCAAAGAAAGAATAGTAAAGACACTGGAAGATATCGGCCTGGGGAAGGACTTTATGAGGAAGACTGCTGTGGCAATAGCAACAACAGCAATAATAAACAAATGGGGCTTCATTAAACTGAAAAGCTTCTGTACAGCTAAGGAGACAACAACCAAAGCAAATAGACAACCTACACAATGGGAAAGGATATTTGCATATTTTGAATAAGACAAAAGCTTAATAATCAGGATCTATACAGAACTTCAATTAATACACAGGAAAAAAACAACAATCCCATACATCAAGGGGGAAGAGAGATGAATAGAATCTTCTCTAAAGACGACAGACGAATGGCCAGCAAACACATGAGAAAATGCTCATCATCCCTAATTATTAGATAAATGCAAATTAAAACCACCCTGAGATATCACCTAACCCCAGAGAGAATGGCCCACATCACAAAATCTCAAAACTGCAGATGCTGGCACGGATGTGGAGAGAAAGGAACACTTTAAACACTGTGGGACTGCAAACTAGTACAACCTTTTTGGAAGGAAGTATGGAGAAACCTCAAAGAACTCAACCTAGATCTCCCGTTTGATCCTGCAATCCCATGATTGGCCATCTATCCAGAAGCAAAAAAACCCTTTTATTATAAAGACACTTGTACTAGACTGTTTATCGCAGCCCAATTTACAGTCACCAAAATATGGAAACAGCCTAAATGTCCTTCAACCCAGGAATGGATTGGCAAGCTGTGGTATATGTATACTATGGAATACTGTTCAGCCATTAAAAAAATGGAGATTTTGCAGCTTTTGTACTAACCTGGATGGAGGTAGAATACATTATTCTTAGTGAAGCATCACAGGAATGGAGAAGTACGAATCCTATGTATTCAACTTTGATATGAGGACAATTAATGACAATTAATGACACAGTGGGGCATGGGGAAAAGGGAGACCAGACTGAGAAGGAGGGAGGGGGTGAGGGAAAGGAAAAGAAGAAAAAAAGAAAAGAAAAGAAAATAGTGACTAATTCTCACATAAATTGGATTTAATTTTGACCAAAGTACATTACTTAAACAATTTTTAATTCAACTTGTTAATATGTTGTTTAAGATACTGCATCCTTATTTATAAGTGAAATATGTTTGTAATTTCCCCTTTATAATAATATATTTTCTCCAATTTTAGTATCAGGTGTATCTAGATTAAGTAGAATGTTTCTGAAGTATTTCTTCTTTTTCTGTTTTCTATAAGGTTTGGCATGATCTATTTCTTGAAATTATCTTTTACTTTTATTTATAAATATTAGTTGTCTATTTTTTGAGACTTTGGAAAAAAAAATATGAAGCAGTTAACTGATGACTCCATACTGAACCTCAGAGTCAAAGCATTCTATAATAGACATGCTCTTATTTGACAATATGAATATTATTCACATTGCATTATTGTTATTATTATTGCTTAATATTTGATGCAGCAATTGTCTGATTTCTTTTCTGAATGTATTTATCTTTGTTTGTTCTTTACAAGGTTTTTGTTTCTAGTCCTTATCTTAAACATTGTTATTGTTATTAAATTTTAAACCTTTTTAATTTTTGTGACGGCAAAAAGTGGAAACCTAATAAACACAGGTGTATGTAAAAAATAAATAAAAATAAAATGAGAGCTATTCATATTGCTCTCACACATACAAAAGAAATGTACAAAGATGTTGTTTTTTACCTCAATGCTGTTCTCTGATTTGTTTTTTCTTGAGAATCTATGGATTAAAAATTTTTTTTAAAGAAATTTATTAAAGAATGGCCCAAGAAGTGGAAATGACCTAATGTTCATCAGTAGTAGAAGGAATAAACAAATTGTCCATAGTTTTACAATATACTACCATAGAGTAATTTAAACAGATGAATTGGACCTATATGTATCAATACGTATCAACCTCAAAACAATGTTCAATGTGAAAAATATCATAAGAGGTTAGGAAGAGGGGGATGCTATTTCTTAAATCATACACACTCCCAACCACGAAAATAATACTATCCTGAATCTGGATGCCAACACACTGTAACAGTATAAAAAATATAAATGTAAATGAGAATGATGTCAAGAAAAATGGTTCACTCTAGGAATAAAAGGGAACTAAATCATGAAGAGCTGTAGCTGGATGAGGCTGAGACAGAAGGATGGCTTGGGCCCAGGAGTTTGAGGTTGTAGTGAGCTAAGATGATGCCACTGCACTTTAACCAGGACAACAGCATGACTTTCTATAAAATAAGATAGGCCAGGCTCAATGGCTCTTGCCTGTAATCCCAGCACTCTGGGAGGCCAAGGTGGGTGTATGGCTTGATCTCACAGGTTTGAGACCAGCCTGAGCCAGAGGGAGACCCCATCTCTAAAAATAGTTGTGCTTCCAGACATGGAAGCTCTCTGGACCCCTGTACCTTCAGGATTTGTGGAGGATGTCTATAGTACCAGATATTTGGGAGGCTGAGATAAGAGAATCGCTTAAGCTCAAGAGTTTGAGGTTGCTGTGAGCTGTGATGCCTCGGCACTCTACCAAGGGTGACAAACTGAGACTCTGTCTCAAAATAAATAAATAAATAAAATATAAAAAACTCTGGAGCACATATGATAAAAGGTTAATGTCTATTACCCCCGGTGGTAGGTAAATGAATATCATATATATTGTTTTCTATGTGTTACAGTTAAAATGGATAATGATGAAGAAGATGACAAAGAAGGATGAAAAAATGTTATTTATTTATTTATTTTTTAAATTTTTATATGGAGACAGGATCTTACTATGTTGCCCTGGCTGGTCTTGAGCTCTTGGTCTCAAGCAATCCTCCCATCTCGGCCTCCCAAAATGCCTGGATTACAGGTGTGAACTACTACCACTGGCCTGAGAAACCATTTATTCATGGGCTGTGTTCAGTGTGAACTTGTGAGAATGTTTGATGCATCCTTATGCTTTCCTACTAAAAGATAAATTTATGGATGCAATGTATAATATGTCTTTAAAGACAGATACATAATGTCTTTTTCCTTTCTTGATGAAAATATTTTAATATTTAAAGACAAAAAATGAGCACTGGCTTTTTTTATTTTTATTTTTAGAGGCAGAGTCTCACTTTACCACCCTCGATAGAGTGCTGTGGCGTCACAGCTCACAGCTACCTCCAACTCCTGGGCTTAGGCAATTCTCTTGCCTCAGCCTCCCGAGTAGAGCTGGGACTACAGGTGCCTGCCACAATGCCTGGCTATTTTTCTTTGTTGTTGTTGGAGTTTGGCTGGGGCCAGGGTCGATCCTGCCCCCTCGGCATATGGGGCCAGCGTCCTACCCACTGAGCCACAGGCACTGGCTCCCTCCACCCTTTTTTTTTTTTTGAGACAGAGTCTCAAGCTGTTGCCCTGGGTAGAGTGCCATGGTGTTACAGCTCACAGCAACTTCAAACTGTTGGGCTTAAGTGATTCTCTTGCCTCAGCCTCCGGAGTTGCTGGGACTATAGGCGCCCACCACATGCCCAGGTATCTATATCTATATCTATATCTATATCTATATCTATTTTTTTGCCATTGTTGTTTTAGCTGGCTTGGGCTGGGTTTGAACCTATCAGCCTCGGTGTATGTGGCCAGCGCTCTACCCACTGAGCTATGAGCGCTGCCCCTGGCTTTTTTCTTTATAAACACACACAGGTCTAACATCTGAAATGCACAGAGGAAAAAAGCTTCTGATCTGCCCCCCACAGTTCCCATCCTGTGGTTGACACTGCTGCAGGCCCTCCCCTCTCCTCACCAATATACATTGAACTGACAGGGCCTGCTTTATACCTCAGCCATAATGCATTCTGTCTGTTTCATAATGTGTGCATGTTCTTCCCCAACATTGGATTCTTAAACACAAAAACAAAGGAGTTGTTGATGGTCAGGAGTGTATCCTTCCACTGACCTCAATTGCTACCCTTCCATGGGCTAGTGAAGGGAATCTTCTGGTTAGGAGCAATTCATCCAAAGGTGCAGGGTGTATTGCTCACTCTGGCATCAGAGTGATGGCAGAAGAAATAAGTCAGAACAGTGTGTAGGGCACCACTGAAGTTGGGAGTCTCTGTGAGATAAAGAAGGGAGGATTCTCCTCCCTCCCAAGTTTAGATAGGTTAATGTGTCAAAGTCTAAAACAAAAATAAAAGTAATCCACATAATCAGCAGGTCAAACTACTGAGTTTCAAATTTCTTCCACTAAGACAGTTCAGATAAAACAGCAACAATCTAGATCTCCCTGACAGCCCTGTGGAAGGCCCTAGAAGTCCATGCTGCTGCTGAAGTTGCCACCTGGACTCCATTTGCAACCTTTCAGTCTCAAAGACAACAGCAAGAACCAAGGTCATAAGAACTGGGCTCAACCAGCAAGGCTGCTCTGAGGAACATGTACACTTTTTGAGCTACAAAGAAGGAAAGATCAAAAGTGGCTTTGCCAGGGACCAAGCCCTCTCTAGAAATGTCTCTGTAGACTTGGCGCCTGTAGCAGAGTGGTTATGGTGCCAGCCATGTATACCAAGACTGGCAGGTTCAAACCCAGCCCAGGCCAGCTAAATAACAATGACAACTGCAACAAAAAATAGCCAGGTGTTGTGGTGGGTGCCTTTAGTTCCAGCTGCTCTGGAGGCTGAGGCAAGAGAATTGCTTAAGCCCAGGAGTTGGAGGTTGCTGTGAGCTAAAGCACTCTACCAAGGGCAACATAATGAGACTCTGTCTCAAAAAAAAAAAAAAAGAAAAAAGAAATGTCTCTGTCAGATCCCACAGACTCCTTGACAGGGTCTCATCTAGCTCCTGTTGTCATCCTCTTCCAGCTGCTTCTCAGTCCTCTCAAGTCACCTAGCGGGAGTGATTAGGGGAAAACACCAGTTTCCTCTCTACCCACACACAGAACTTCTAGTCACCAAATATGTGGGTTTTTCTGACACTAGGCAATTCTCCACTCCTTGGCAGACACCACTATGTGTTTTACAATTTAATTAAATTCTGATGTTGTCTAGGTAGAAATAGTGTCACAACTATAGGTCAAGGGCTCAGACTTACAAGACTGACCCCCTTACTTCAGACACCAGTTCTAAGTCCAGAATGTCCCACTTGTGCTTCTGACTGTCCATAAATTCCGTGACCTCCTTCTCAGGTTCAATAATTTGCTAGAACTGCTCACTGTTTACTTACTAGATTACTGGTTTGCTAATAAAGGGTACAACTCAGGAACATTAATATGGAAGGGATGGGAAGAGCAAAACATGTGAGTGCAGAGCTTCCTTGCCCACTCCAGGGCACTACCCTCCTGGCACCTTCATGTGCTTCCAGACCTGGCAGCTCTCTGGACCACTGTACCTTCAGGATTTGTATAGCAGCTTTGTCACACAGGCATGTTGATCACCACGTCAATCTCCAGTTCTTCTCTCTCCCAGGAGAGTGGGAAGTAGGGCTGAAAGTTCAAAGCCTCTTATTGCTTGGTTGGTTCCCCTGGCAAACATCTTAAGGTTATCCAGGATCCCCAGACACTAGTCAATCTTATTAGCATACACAAAGACCCTTACACTTTAGAGACTACAAAAAGGGGGCAGAGAACACATACACACACACACACACACACACACACACACACACACACACACACAGGATGCCAAAAATATACATACACATTTTATTTATTTTATTTTATTATTATTATTATTTTTTGAGACAGAGTCTCACTATGTTGCCCTCAGTAGAGTGCCATGGAGTCACAGCTCACAGCAACCTCCAACTCTTGGGCTTAAGTGATTCTCTTGCCTCAGCCTCCCAAGTAGCTGGGACTACAGGTGCCCACCATAATGCCTGGCTATTTTTTTGGTTGCAGTTGTCATTGTTGTTTTAGCAGGCCCGGGCTGAGCTTGGACCCTCCAGTTTTGGGGTACGTGGCTAGTACCCTACTCACCGAGCTACAGGCACAGAGCTTTTTTTTTTTTTTTTTTTGAGACAGAGTCTCACTATGTCGCCCTCAACAGAGTGCTATGGCATCACAGCTCACAGCAACCTCCAACTCTTGGGCTTAAGTGATTCTCTTGCCTCAGCCTTCCAAGTAGCTGGGACTACAGGTGCCCACCATAATGCCTGGCTATTTTTTTGGTTGCAGTTGTCATTGTTGTTTTAGCAGGCCTGGGCTGGGCTCGAGCCGCCAGCTTGGGTGTATGTGACTGTCACCATACCCACTGAGCTATGGGTGCTGCCTATACATACACATTTTAAGAAAAGAAAAACTGGGTGGTGCCTGTGGCTCGTTGAGTAGGGCGCCGGCCCCATATACCAAGGGTGGCGGGTTCAAACTGCAACAAAAATAGCTGGGCATTGTGGTGGGCGCCTGTCGTCCCACCTACTTGGGAGGCTGAAGCAAGAGAATCGCCTAAGCCGAGGAACTGGAGGTTGCTGCGAGCTGTGAGATGCCACGGCACCCTGTATTAAAATTATAATACTCAGTATATATCCAATAACAAAAGATGAAAACAAGTCTTGTTTGACTTTTGCAATTATAAGAGGTGTTCAAAGTATAAACATGATACATAATACACAGATAACATCTCTTAATGTGTATACATATTTTGGCATCCCTAACCTATATTTGGATAAATGTGTGCAAAATAGTGTAATTTCGTTACATGGATATTACATAGTGGTGATGTCAAGGCTTTTAGTGTCATTACTCACTGGAGTAATGGACGTTGTACCATTAAGTAATTTCTCATCATCTACCCATCTATATTTAATTTATTATGTCACTGAGAGAAATTCCTCCTGGAGCAAGGGCACTCCTGTACCAAGGCAGCAGTGTTGGCAGCAATAGCTACAAGGGATCCCAGACACAGATGCCTTCTCTTACTAGAGAATTGTTTCTTTTAGTACACACCTAGTCTTTCATTTCTAAAAGAAAAGTCTTTACTTCTAGCCCTTTATAAAATGTAAAGGACTGTACCTGTACAAAGACAGAATTTAAAAAAAATCACTTGTAGTAGCTAGCTAGGCTCAGCGGCATACATACCTCTTAGTCTCAGCAACTTGGGAGGCAGGGGGGTCCCTTGAGCTCAGAAGTCTGAGACTATGGCTTGGTGCCTGTAGCTCAGTGGTTAGGGTGCCGGCCACATACACCGGGGCTGGTGGGTTGGAACCCGGCTGGGGCCTGCTGAACAACAATGACAACTACAACAAAAAAATAGCCGGGCGTTGTGGCTGTGCCTCTAGTCCCATCTACGCGGGAGGCTGAGGCAAGAGAATCGCTTAAGCCCTAGAGTCTGAGGTTGCTGTGAGCTGTGAGCTGTTACCACTAAGGGCGACATAGTAAGACTCTGTCTCAAAAAAAAAGACAGAGGCTAGCCTGGGCAACTTTTTTTTTTTTTTTTTTTTTTGAGACAGAGTCTCATTCTGTTGCCCTCAGTAGAGTGCTACGGTGTTACAGCTCACAGCAACCTCAAACTCTTGGGTTTAAGTGACTCTCTTGCCTCAGCCTCCTAAGCAGCTGGGACTACAGGTGCCCACCACAATACCCAGCTACTTTTTTATTGTAGGTATCATGGTAGCTGGCCTGGGCTGGGTTCAAACCTGCCAGCCTGGGTATAGGTGGCCCGTACTGTAATCACTATGCGACAGGTGCCAAGTCCCCTGTAGTTTTTTTCTAAAGCTATTTTCTTATTTGTAAGTCTACTCCTATGTAGCAATTCTGACTCTTCGTTCTTTATTTCAAATTTTTCTAGAGATGCAGTGAATTCACTTACCAAAAAAAAAAAAAAAGATATAGGGTTTTGCTTTGTTATTCAGGCTATTTGATTGTGCTACTGCACAGTCATAACTCACTGTAGCCTTGAACTCCTGTGCTCCAGTGATCCTCCTACCTCTCAAGTTGAGTTGCTGGGATTCTAGGTGTGAGCTACCACCCCCTGTTAATTCACTTTCTTATGATTACTACCTACTGCTTTCAAGAAGAAACTAGCGGGTGTTTGCCTCAGGGGTTGCTTCTCAAAATATCCCTTTAGCCTCTTGTATTCCTATCCTTATGTCAAACCTGAAAGAGAAATCCAATATGGGTAATTTACTGATACTCATATTAAATTCCTTTAATCATCTCCCCACCAATAAAACACAGGTTTATCCTAATAAGTGCTCTGTTAGTCTTATTATGACTTGTCTGCTCCTCCTTTATACTACTTTATAAAATTGAAGAACATGTAGAAGCTTGTAGGTCTCTAACCTTAGCTTGGTATAATTTGCAATAATGTTCTGGCAGATATGCCTGAAAAAGTACTAAATTTTAAACAAGCTTATCTGAAATGATAAAAAGCCCAGATTGGCTGGGTGCAGTGGCTCATGCTGAGAGAGGATACCTGAGAAGGGTGAGGTTTAGAAGAACAGGTCTTCTCAAGGAGACCACAAAGATACACCTGCAGAGTCCTCTCCATGGTGACTCAATTCTTGGGAATTTGTAGACTTAGCCTCCTGGAACTTGGAAATTTCCACTTCTATGAAATCCTGTAATTCTGTGGGGGCTGAATCAGGATCTCCAGCCTGATTCAAACTGGCCAATGAAAAAGCTACCTATGGGGTTGGAACTTTTGGACTGAAGATAAAAGGGAAAGGCCAAGCCAATCAGGGAGCACGCCCATTTGGAATTCAGTGAACAAAGTCCTCCTCTTATAAACATGGTGTTTGGGTGCTCTTTCTCTCCCTTGGGGCCCTGGCTTCCTGCAACAATGCCTGTAATCTTAGCATTCTGGGAAGCGAAGGCAGGTGGATTTCTTGAGCTCAGGAGTTCAACACGAACCTGAGCAAGAGCGAGAACCCATCTCTATCTATTAAAAACACAAAAACTAGCTGGGCGTTGTGGTGGGCGCCTGTAGTCCCAGCCTCAGGAGGCTGAGGCAAGAGCATCTCTTAAGCCCAAGAGTTTGAGGTTGCTGCAAGCTATGACACCATGGAGGGTGACAAAGTGAGATTCTGTCTCAAAAAAAATAATAAAAATAAAATAAAATAAATAAAATAATAAATAAATAAATAAATAAAACAGATAACCCAGTCTTGCACAATCTGCACCCAAGTCTCACCCCAGGGGGCCATAAAAACACCCCCCTTTCCCACACATCAGGCCCAGGGGCCAAACCCCCAGACAAGACTGGCAGATTGACTCCACCACATGCCTCCTGTACAAAAATATAAACTTCTTCTAGTTTGGATCCATACCTTCTCAGGGTGGGTCGAAGCCTTCCCCACAACAGGTGAGAAAACCCATAAGTTGTCTTCACTCTCCTCCACCACATTATTCCTAGAGTCAGCCTCCCCAGCTTCATTCAGAGTGACAATGGCCCAGCTTTTATTAGCCAGATCACCTCCCAAACCTCACAAGCCCTAGGAGTTCAGTGGCTCTTACATTAGCCTTATAGGCCCCAATCATCAGGGAAAGCAGAGCACATGAACAACATCTCACCAAATTAATAAAACACAAGACTGGATTAAGCTTCTACCCATCACTTAACTCTGCATTTGCTCTAACCCTTTCAAACCCCTCTTTTTTTTTTGAGACAGAGTCACAGGCTGTTGCCATGGGTGCTGTGCTATGGCATCACAGCTCACACCAACCTCCAACTCTTGGGCTTAAGCGATTCTCTTGCTTCAGCCTCCCAAGTAGCTGTCATTATTGTTTGACAGACCTGTGCTAGATTTGAACCCACCAGCTCTGGTGTATGTGGCTGGCACCATAGCTACAGGCTCTGAGCCGCAAACCCCTCTTTTATAGCCTTTTTGAAATAATGTACAGCAGAACTATTATTCTGGGCCTTGGACCCTCTCTAGACTCTATCATAGGAAACCATTTTCCTATTCCTCAGGAAACCAGGGACGAACTTAGAAAAACAATAAACCAGCTCCTACACCAACCCTCAGCAGAGAAAGTCAGAGACCAATTGGCAGGACAAGTTTTCCTCAAATCTCCCTTGCCCTGCAGGATTCTATCCCCTCCCTGGACAGGCCCTCACACCATTCTCTACAGCACCCCCACGGCTGTTCGCCTCTTGGATTCCCCCAGTCTGGATCCACCATTCCTGAATATAGCTGTGTCCTACAGAAAAACTTCTAACACTGGAAACCCCCACTGGAAATCGCAGGTACTATCCCCCACCACCTTAAAACTCACCAGGATCCCTAAAGTATCCACTTCCCCATAATTGTATAACTTTCCTCCCAGATTCTTCCCTTTTCTCCATAACTTTTCTCTAGATGCCTGGCTACTGTCACACATTTAAAGCTAGGATGACCTCTTTGAAGCCTTTAAAGATTATGGCTACAAGGTACTTTCCAAGACTTTCCCCCTGAGGAAACCCAGTTTTTCCTCTTCCTACTCCTTTTCCTTCTGGCTACCCCTCCTGTCAATCCTGGTCCTTCTCCCCTCCCCATCAACCCTGACTGAATGCACAGGTGGGACGCTATGCAAACCTCCTATATTGGTGAATACCTTACCAACCCCCATTCCCACATCAACTATGCCCAATTCTTACCTCAAACCCTCCTTTTCACTAGCTACACTTACATGCCAGTACACTTCATGATGTTACCAAAGCCTCTGAATGTTCTTATGGAGGACAGAGGAAATGGACTGGCAGAATAACAAGACGCTGGATGCTCTGGAGGTGCAGTAGGGGCTACTGTCTGCTGGACCTACTTCACGCATGTAGGATTATCAGATGAAGGAGGAGTTCAGGACATAGCACATCAGCAAGAAACAAAAGAAATCATTTAAAAACTCCTTTCTTCCAGCATAATCCCTTCATCCTATAAAGGATTAGACCTCACTGTCCTGCAAGACCTACAATAACACTTTATTCCCCAGCTTTTAAACAACTCCTTCTCAGCTGCCCTGAGCTCCTCCTCTCTCCTTTCTCTCTCAGGATGCTGGATATGCCTTTCTTTATACCAAAATCTTTTCAATCTCATTCCCATACCTGACACATATAACTCTTCCATTCCAGCAGAAAATAACACAGCTCTGTTTGGCCTCATAATTACAGACTTCCCACCCCGAGCTTCTGCCAATTTAACCTGTTTCAATCTCACTGGTACAGGAAACTCTGCAGGCTCTATAAAACCTGATCTCTATTCCCTCAACTCAGCATTTCCCTAACCTGACTCCTGTGCCCCTCCGGGAATATTTTTCCTCTGCAGCTGCTCCATCTATTGGTACCTGCACGCTAACCACTCCGGTCTTTGCACCTGAGTTTTCCTAATCTCCCAAGTCTCTCTTATGAATGACTTCTCCCTAACTCAGGCCTTGACACATCCCCCTACTTCCAGACAAAAAAGAGGGGTCTTCTTCCCTGTACTACTGGGAACAGGCATAGTGGTTGGATTTGGCATGGGCATTATAGGCATTAGTACATCAAACCACTTTTACCACTAACTCTCCCTGGAACTTACCGTATATACTCGAGTATATACGGTAATGACAATATGGAAAGGGTAGCTGACTCTTTAGTCACCCTACAATCCCAAATTAATTCTTTAGCTGTAATAGTCCTCCCAAATCTCTGAGCCTTAGATTTACTTACAGCAGAAAAAGGACACACATGCATTATGGGGGGAGAAGAATGTTTTCTTTGTCAACCAGTCAGGAATACTCATAGGCAAAGTAAAAGAACTCCAGAACGAATCAAACAGAGACAAACAAATCTTGAATCATCTGATCCTTGGTCCTTATTCAATTCACGCCGTCCATCATTACTTCCTATTTTAGGGCCGCTAATTATGATCTTTCTCATTCTCAGTTTCAGACCAGTAGTCCTCTACCTTATCTCCACATTTATTGACCAGGCAATCACGTGAAAAACAACCACTCATATCCTCACCCTAAATGGATATCAACCAGTTCAGACTGAAGACCCAAGAGGGTTCCTGTAACCACCACTCCCTTCCTCCTCCCGTTTTTTCCTTATAGGCAGCCCACAAAGACCCTCAACCCGCAGGAAGCAGGACATCACCCCCATCACTCCGCCTCCTTATAATAGACTAAAAAGACCAGGATGGTAGGGTCAAATGTAGGGACTCACCCTAATAGAACCGTCCTGCCCAGGAAGAAATGAATGCACTTATCACCTCTGCACCCCTAGTTCCTACCACCCATCCCTGTCTAAATCCACGTGCTGACTTCTTTTTTGAACTCAGCTTGCTGGCACCTGAGTGAATAAAGGCCACGTTGCCCACATAGAACCTGGCTGGACTCTGCTTCCTTTCATTCACATATCTGAATAATCTCTTTTTCTTTTCTTTTCCTTTTAATGAGACAGAATCTCAAGCTGTCACCCTGGGTACAGTGCTGTGGCGTCCTCACAGCAACCTCAAACTCTTGGGCTTAAGCAAATCTCTTGCCTCTGCCTCCCAAGTAGCTAGAATTACAAGCGCCTGCCACAATGCCCAGCTATTTTGTGGTTGTAGCTGCCATTATTTTTTGGCAGGCCCGGGCTGGATTCGAACCCACCAGCTCTGGTGTATGTGGCTGGTGCCCTACCTGCTGTGCCCAGCTGTAACCCCTCATTTTCAGTCCCGGGCCTCCCACAATGCCAGGAAGCTTAACTTGTAGGTCTGTTTGTGCTGGTTTGCTTGTTCTCTTCTCACTGCAGGGATAGCTCAGTTGTCACAAGACAAATGACTAAGATCAGATGAGGAAAAACTGAGGCGCCAAGAGCCCACAGGTACAGTGTGCAGCACAAGTCATGAAAACCCTGAGTTACTAAAGGATTTTATACCTATAAAATAGCATAGACTTCCCACAACAGTAGGATGGTGGTTATTTATTTATTTATTTATTTTTTGTAGAGACAGAGTCTCACTTTATCACCCTCAGTAGAGTGCTGTAGCATCACAGCTCACAGCAACATCCAACTCCTGGGCTCAGGTGATTCTCTTGCCTCAGCTCATGAGCAGCTGGGACTACAGGTGCCTGCCACAATGCCCAGCTATTTTTTTGTTGCAGTTTGGCCGGGGCCGGGTTTGAACCTGCTACCCTTGGTATATGGGGCTGGCACCCTACTCACTAGGCCACAGGTGCCGCCCATGGATGGTGGTTCTTTAAGGTGAGAGTCTGACTTATTTGTTGGCAAATTAACGAACCTTCCTTTCCTTTCCCCTTCTACTCAGTTGTTCTCGCCAATGTCTTAAATTTGGCTTCTGCAACTGGTACTGAGCTTTCAGTAACATTTTCAAGGTCCATCAAGGTTGTGGCATGTGTCAGGACTTCATTCCTTACAATGACTGAACATTTGCATCGATATACGCATTTTATTTATCCATTCATCAGTTGACAGACATTTTGGTATTTTCTGTTTTTTGGCTGTTATGAATAATGTTACAATGAGCAATTATGAACAAGTTTTTTTTCTTTAACTCACAGCCACACTCAGGAGTGTATGTACAAGTTTTTGACAATAAACCTAGGAGTGGAATGCTGGGTCATATGGCAACTCAAGGGTTAAGTTTTTTTTTTTTTGAGACAGAGTCTCATTTTGTCACTCTTGGTAGAGTGCTGTGCTGTCATAGCTCATAGCAACCTCCAACTCTTGGACTCAAGCAATTCTGTTGCTTCAACCTCCCAAGTAGCTGGAACTACAGGCACCTGCCGCAACACCCACCTATTTTTAGAGATGGAGTCTCATTCTTGTTCAGGCTGGTCATGAACCTGTGAGCTCTGGGAAATCTACCCACCTCAGCCTCCCAGAGTGCTAGGATTACAGGTGTGAGCTACTGCACCTGGCCCAGTGTTTAAGTTTCTGAGGAATTATCAGAGTTTTTCATAGAGGTGGCACCATTCTACATTCCTACCAACAATGTCTGAGGATTCCAACCCCTCCTCCCACCTTTTACACTCACTGGTTTATCTTTTTTATAATTTTATTTCTATTTATTTATATATTTGAGACAGAGTCTCATTATGTCACCCTCAGTAGAGTGCTGTGAAATCACAGCTCACAGCAGCCTCAAACTCTTGGGCTTAAGCGATTCTCTTGCCTCAGCCTCCCAAGTAGCTGGGACTACAGGTGCCCGCCACAATGCCTGGCTATTTTGTTGTTGTTGTTGTAGTTGTCATTGTTGTTTAGCAGGCTTGGGCTGGGTTTGAACCTGGCATCCCGGTGTATGTAGTCAGCGTCCTAACCACTGAGCAAGAGGTGCCAAGCCCATTTTTATTTTTTTAGAAATGAGGTCTTGCTCTTGCTTGGGGCTGCTCTTGAACTTCTTTTTATTTTTTTTTGCTCTTGAATGTCTAAACTCTAGCAATCTCCCTGCCTCACCTCCCAAAGTGCTAGGATTACAGGTGTGAGCACCACACCCAGCCACTGGTTTATCTTTTTTTAGTCTCACTATGTCACCCTCGGTAGAGTGCAGTGGTGCCATAGCTCACAGCAACCTCAAACTCTTGGGCTTAAGCGATTCTCTGGCTTTAGCCTCCCTTGTAGCTGGGACAATAGGGGCCCTTCACAATGCCTGGCTATTTTTATTTTTTTGCAGTTGTCATCGTTGTTTAGCTGGCCTGTTAAAAAGCTTTCAAGGTTGCAACTTTTTTTTTTTTTTTTTAATTTCAAAGTTTATTATCTTTGCTGTGAAAAGATCTTTGCTTCTTGGTTTATCTTCTTTAACAGTATCTTTTTCAGGCTCGGTGCCTGTGGCTCAAGTGGCTAGGGCACCAGCTACATACACCTGAGCTGGCGGGTTCGAATCCAGCCCAGACCCACCAAACAACAATGACGACTGCAACCAAAAAATAGCTGGGCATTGTGGCCGGCACCTGTAGTCCCAGCTACTTGGGAGGCGGAGGCAGGAGAATCACGTCAGCCCAGAAGTTGGAGGCTGCTGTGAGCTGAACGCCATGGCATTCTCCCCAGGGTGACATCTTGAGGCTCTGTCTCAAAAACAAAACAAAACAACACCAAAAACAATATCTTCTTCATGGCTCTCATCATGTTTTTGCTCTTGGGCATTGACTTTCTCCAGTTTTGTCCAGGTTTTCCATCTCTACTTTCCAATAAGCATTGCAGACTGGTGCCAGAAGTATCTTCCTGAAAATCGAAGCTGATGAGGAAGTATCTTCCTGAAAATCGTCATTGCATGTCTCTGATGCTGTGTGCTGGCTACAGAACTCATTCCAACCTTGAAAGCTTTTTAACAGACCCTCACAGTTGTCCTAAGCCTCCCCCCTCAATCCCCATCTCTCTCTAATTTGTACTTTCTGCTTAAGCTGCTTTAAGCTCTCATTTTTCTGTAAACCCAGAACCTTGTCCCAGCTATACACCTTTTCACTCATTTTTTTTTTTTTTTTTTTTTTTTTAGCAAGCTACTTTCTAGAATTCGATTCTGCCTCCCTGTAATTTTCTTTTTCCTTTTTTGCCATTTTTGGCTGGGGCCGGGTTTGAACCCTCCACCTCCAGCATATGGGACTAGCGCCCTACCCTTTTGAGCCACAGGTGCTGCCCTTTTTTTTTTTTTTTATTAAATCATAGCTGTGTACGTTAATGCAATCATGGGATACAATGTATTAGTTTTATATACAATTTGAAATGTTTTCATCAAACTGGTTAACATAGCCTTCACAACATTTTCTTAGTTATTATGTTAAGACATTTATATTCTACATCTAGTAAATTTCACATGTACCCTTGTAAGATGCACTGTAGGTGTGGTCCCACCAAATATTCTCCTTTCACCCATCTTCCCTCCTCTCCTCCCGTCCCTCTCTCCTTTCCCCTTCTTTCTGGGCCAGGTTCCAACCTACCAGCCTTGGTGCATATGGCTGGCACTGTAACCACTGTGCTTCATGTGCCAAGACTATCTTTTTAAAGATTGTATATTTTATGACATTAACTTACCCTAGTTTACAGTTTGGGATCTTATTTAATTTGGCATATGATTGCCTTCATTTTCACTCTACTGTTATACATCTTTGCTGCAAAGATTTTGTTTTTTTTCTTTCAGATTATTCAGATTATTTCCTGGAAGTGAGATTACTAAGTCAATGACTAGGAATAGTTTTGGAGCACTTGTTGCTGCCAGAAGAATGTATTTCCTTATTTCCCCACATTTCAGTTTAATTCAACAAGTGCTTACTGAGTGCTTTTTGACTATTAGGCATTATGCTGGGTTCAGGCATATGCAGATGTGGTCCTTACCCTCAAGGCCCTGGCAGTCTAGTAAGACAGATCAGAATATAGATAATTTCATAACACACAAAGAAAGAGATGCATACGATGCTGTGGGAATACTGATGAATGCAATCAACTCCAGTGGAGGGAAGTGGAAGTAGCACAAGAACCAGGATGAAAAAGGGCATCTTGGAAGAGATGAAACTCAAGATAAATCTTGAAGGCTGGGAGGGAGTTAACCAGGTATGAATAAAGGAATAGGAGCCTTAGATATACAGCCTGAGATGTTTGGCAATTTATGAAATCCTGTATTCCTGAGAGATGTGGATGGGAGGAGGGGTCAGAGAGAAGAATGAGGACAAGAGTAATTCAAAGCGACGGAGGGAGGAGAAGGGGAGGAGGTTTCAGGGAAATAACAGTAGGCAGACTAAGCTGAAGAAAAGTCACATAAGAAGCCTGAAATGTCCATTGATTCAGCAACACAGAGGAAGGGCTGGACAGCAGGCCTATGAGCGGAGCTGGTGGGGCTGGACAAGGACTGGAGGGGGCTGAAGAGTGAGTGGGAGGCTTGGCAGTAAGAAACAGCTTATTTTGACCAAGCAAAGCCTGTGTCAAGAATTTTTACTATTTTAGTTTTTGATGTTATTTTTGTAAATATTTTAAAACAATTCAACTGTAATTCAGTGGCTTACACATCCCTTCCTAATGAAGCCTTCTTACTGTCTGTGACTTTGCCATTCCATCCATTAAGAAGTGGACTCCATTTCCCCCTGGTGAATCTGGGCTGGCCTTGTGGTTTGCTTTGTCTGGTGGAATGAGACAGAAGCAACATTGTGTGCCTTCTAATCTATGCTTAAAGGGCTTACAGCTTATTTTTTCTTATTCCAGCTTTATTGAGGTCTGATTGGCAGAAAAAAATTTTATGCATTTAAGGGGTGATGTTTGGACATTGTGAAATGACTACCACACTTGAGCTAATTAACATACCCAGCAAAACCAGAACTGCTAGGCTAAGCCCAAACCAAATGGCTGACACACAGAATTAGGAGCAAATAAAATGGTTATTATTTTAGGCTATTAAGTTTTGAGTAATTTGTTATGTGACAACAAATAATTTTTATATCATTTGCCTTTTAAAGTGTATTTTCTTACAGTTTATGCTATTCAAAGTATCATCACAAATGTGAAAACCTGTCTCTCTAGATCAGCAGTTCTCAACCTGTGGGTCACGACCTCTTTGTAACAATGAAAATACATCCTGCATATTAGATATTTACATTATGATTCATAACAGCAGCAAAATTACAGTTATGAAGTAGCAATGAAAATAATTTTATGGTTAGGGGTCACCACAACATGAGGAACTGTATTAAAGGGTCACAGCATTAGGAGGCATTAGGAAGGTTGATAACCACTGCTCTAGATTATCTCTTCTAGAGGCATCTCTTCTAGATTATTCAACAAAATACATGTATTAAATCAATCCCTGAGTGACCTCAAAGTCTTCATTTAGAATTTTCTTTTGATTCCAAACTTTTGTTTCTTGACTTTAAATCAATTCTCTGTTCAAGACAAAACATCTCACACTTTCAGAGTGAATTTTTTAAAAAAGGAGAGGAGGGTTGAACCGGAGGCTGGAAGAAGAGGAGAACCCATGATGAGCCAGGGGTTGGAAGGTACTGATCTTTCCCTGGATGCAGTAATAACTTACTCTTTGCTTGGGGAGCAGGTCTTATTCAACTTTGTATCTCTGAGGTCTGACCTGGCCTTTGTACTTGGCACATAATGTTCTATAAGGATACATGAAGATAAAATGAAGTTACTTTTATACATTGTTTCATATTTGTGTCTGGTTTTCTAAAAGCAGAGTCAGCTTCTGCTTGAGTGTTGCAGGCCATACAGCCTTGAGTCCATCAGAGAAGACATCGAAGCCTTGCACAGTAGATATTTATGCTGGCAACCTTTGCTTCCACGGCTGCCCCAGGTTTTGAAGGATTCCTACAGGAGAAATGAATCAGAGATGTTCCCGATTGTCTTGCTCCACTTAGGTTTCTTCCTATTAATGCCATTCTTTTCCACCAAAACTAATCATCAGTCCAATGATTCCAAAGTTTCACAATGACAAAAATGATCCCCATTCAAAATAAGGCCCCTTGCATGGCTGCATGTTCAAATTGAAATAAAGAATAGTGGTTATATATGCAGACCTGACATCAGATGAGGTTAACCTTTCCAAATAGGACTAAAGAAAAAAGCGTCACAGGGACAATGCCACTATGGCTACTCATTTGAAAGGTTTGCACTTGGTTTACCTAGAGTTCTGCTTCTGTTCTAGTGCAGTAACAAGGGGGAGGAAGATATGTGTGAGGGAGAGGTATTAATTATCTCTCCATTCATAGAACATAGATACCAGATCACTACCAGAACTCCAAGGATGCTGAAAATAAGATTGCCCAGTGTAAAACTTATCATGAGATCAGTTTTAAAAATAACATTTCTTTTATATAACAGACACCACTGATGAGTAATGGCTATAATATAATCACTCATCTTCAAAACAAGAATGGCAAGTATGTAGACAGTTTAAATAAATTACTAGACTGAAATTTTACTCTTCCCTCCTATCACACTGGGCCTCAGGCTCCCTTTGAACCTTTAAATTTCTCTCTTGATTTTGAATGACTACTGCAAGTGTTGGTTTAGTTAGATCATAAAAAGGTTAAAACCACAAAAAATGGCCATAAAATACTGAGAAACATGTAGGAATGACAAGTCACAGAATACCAGACACGATACTCCTTCACCAATATGGGAAGTAAGAGGTATCAGTTCATGCCACATCTCATTATATAGCACAGAACTTTTTCTGTGATAAAGAATATGATTCAGGCCAGACCAGGTGGCTCATGCCTGTCATCTTAGCACTCTGGGAGGACAAGGTGGGTGGATTGCCCTGAGCTAACAGGTTTCAGACCAGCCTGAGCAAAAGCAAGATCCTGTCTCTAAAAAAAGAAAGGTGTTTTGGCAGGCATCTGTAGTCCCAGCTACTTGAAAGGCTGAGGCAAGAGAATCACTTGAGCCTAAGAGCTCAAGTGCTGAAAGCTATGACATCACAGCACTCTACAGAGGGTGACAATGTGAGACTCAAAAAAAAAAAAAAAGAAGAAGAAGAAGAAGAATATGATCAGCCAGACACAGTGGTTCACACCTATAATCTTATACTCTGGGAGGCTGAGGTGGGTGGATAGCTTGAGCTCACAAGTTTGAGACCACATTGAGCAAAAGTGAGACCCTATCTCTACTAAAATAAAAAAAATTGAGACAAAGGGATCGCTTAAGCCCAAGAGTTGAAGGTTGCCGTGAACTATGATGCCACAGCACTCTACCCAAGGAAACAGCTTGAGACTGTGTCTCAGAAAAAAAAAAAAAAAAAAAAAAGAATATGATTGATGACCCACTCAGAGTTCTCTATATAATCTTACCTAGGATTATGGTTGAAAAATGTGAAATACAGCAAAAAAAACCCCATGCACACAAAACCCTATTTGAGAAGGTTAACAAGAGATTCTATTTTTAAGAAACAATAAGCAACTTCATGATTTTTATCAGCTTTTTGCAAGTTCTCCCCCCCTTGACTTGAGAATTTTTTTGTTAGCATCTTACTATTGTAACTTGTAGAAGCATGGTGCAGCGGAAAAATTATACACCTAAAAGTTTGATGACTTGTGCTCCTATTCCAGTTTTGCTGGGTGAATTTTTTTTTTTAATTTATTTATTTTTATTGTTAAATCATAGCTGTGTACATTATTGCTGGGTGACTTTTGGACAAGATATCTAACTCTTTTATTGTTCCATTCTGTACAGTTGGAACAACCATCTGGCCAATGGCTTAGGGTTGTTTCATCCCAGTCAGAACCATCTTTTGGCTGAAAGTAAATAAGGCAGTGGCTTTTTGCAAATCTTTTAGTTGGCTTTATGAGGATGAGAATTTTGTCATTTAATGTCTATGACAGTAGTGGTAGTAAAATAACTCAAAATAGAGGCCAAGAGAAAGAAGGCAGAAGGAGATAGTTTATGCCAGCTTCCTAGGTGGGTTTGCAATGGTTTTTAATAAAAGACTAGTATAGTGGCTCAGCACCTGTGGCTCAAGCGGCTAGGGCGCCAGCCACATACACCTGAGCTGGTGGGTTTGAATACAGCCTGGGCTGCCAAACAACAATGATGGCTGCAACCAAAAAACAGCCGGGCTGTTATCCCAGCTACTTGGAAGGCTGAGGCAGAATTCCTTGAGCCCAGGAGTTGGAGATTGCTGTGAGCTGTGATGCCACAGCACCCTACCCAGGGTGACAGCTTGAGGCTCTGTCTCACAAAAAAAAAAAAAAAAAAAAAAAGTTACTCTGAGTTTGCTTATATCTGAAGTCATTAACAATAAGTGCAGTTCAGAAACTATTATTAGCTTGTGCTTAAGTCATATTTTAAGGCTTTTCTCAATTAACTAAAATAAGCTTTACAAGCATGAAATTTATACTTCATGTGCATAAGCACAGGCTTTGTAGTAAAAATCATTTGATAGGCAGGGTACAGTGTCTCACACTTGTAATCCCAGCACCCTGGGGGGCCAAGACAAGGGGATTGGTTGAAACTCAGAAGTGTGAGACCAGCCTGAGCAAGAGTGAGACCTGGTCTTTAAAAATAACTGGTGTTGTGGTTGACACCTGTAGTCCCAGCTACTTGGGAGTCTGAGGCAAAAGACCCACTTGAGCACAAGAGTTTGAGGTTGCTGTGAGCTATGACACCACCACACTCTACTGAGGGTGACAATGTTAGACTCTGTTTTTTTTTTTTTAAATTATTTTTTATTAAATCATAACTTTGTACATCGATGCATTTATGGGGTTTAGGGTACTGCTTCGATATACAATGAAAAATGTGGAATGCTTCACAAATTTGCGTGTCATCCTTGTGCAGGGGCCATGCTAATCTTCTCTATATTGTTCCAATTTTAGTATATGTGCTGAAGCAAGAGACTCTGTCTTAAAAAAAAAAAAATTGGACAGTAAGGGTCCTGTTCTCTTTATCATATGTGCATTGATTAGAAGAAACACATAGCGGGCAGCGCCTGTGGCTCAAAGGAGTAGGGCGCTGGCCCCATATGCCGGAGGTGGTGGGTTCAAACCCAGCCCGGGCCAAAAACTGCAAAAAAAAAAAAATAATAATAATAAAAATAAATCTAAAAAAAAAAAAAGAAGAAGAAACACATAGCAAAAGAAATCTCCTGCTGATTATACATGAAAGCATTTTTGTACTTGGGATAATAGCATTAGTCTGATTAATAAGTTGTCCAAACCTCTGTTTTGTTTAACACAGAAGTATATCAATTCAGTTTCCTTTCAGTACACAGATGGGGTTTAAATACGGTACTTGCATAAAGAACATACTTCTAAGTCCAAGGAGGCAGTTTCATAGATTTCCCTTCATTAGAGCCAATTTCCTTTTTAAATTAAGGGAGACATTTCTAATATCCCTTTTAAAACTGGCACTTCACAGCACATCAAAGAGATCTTTGCTTATTCATTCAATAAAATGTACTGATCATGGGTGGTGCCTGTGGCTCAAGGAGTAGGGTGCCGGTCCCATATTCCGCAGGTGGTGGGTTCAAACCCAGCCCCGTCCAAAAAAAAAAAAACTGCAAAAAAGAAAAAAAAATGTACTGATCATGTATTATCTGCAAGCCACAAGACATATAAGATACTACAAATTCTCCCCTTGAGGGCAAGTGTAGTAAGGGACATTCAAGCTTATTGATTATCTACCATGTATTGGGCACAATAGATGCTTTAGAACTGTAAAGATCTTATGCTTTAGGAGGGGAGATAAGACATATGCAGAAATAATACTGTGCTTGACCTATCGTGGACTCCCAATAAGTATTTGTTGACTTAATGAATGACAGGAATATATAAATATCTCTAAATAATCGCCCTTGTTTCAGAGATCTAGAGACTGAGAGGCTCCCTGGTATAGTGGTCTTCCATAACACAGACCTTATTTCATGCTTGATTGATCATTTCAGAGCTGTGTAACTAAGTGACTCTGGACAGGTTACATGATCTGAATTTTTATTTTTCTAATCTGCA
Organism: Loris lydekkerianus; assembly: GCA_963574355.1. NCBI lineage: Eukaryota > Metazoa > Chordata > Mammalia > Primates > Lorisidae > Loris > Loris lydekkerianus. The sequence goes on along the minus strand of CAUYPK010039125.1, from coordinate 42,663 downwards.
AAGTGGGGAAAATGCCTTCCATTTCATTGTGTTGTTATGATAACGTATATGAAGTTCTCCACATAGCAGGGGCCCAATAAAAAGCAGCAAGTATTATCACTAAATTTGATAAACTGGGTTCTAGTTTCATAAACACTTCTTGCAAACGCACTTCAAGACTCAAGCCTGAGATCAGAGCTTTCATCTCGTCAGGGGACATTAGCACTCTTAATTCGGAACGGCTTTATAAAGCGGAATGGGATGTGGCGGTCCGAGATTCACAAGCAAGACTGACCTGAGAGGCTTGTGTCCAAGTCCCTCAGCTGACCGCACAGTCTCCCACAGATCCTCTCACTGGCCTGGCAGCAGCTCAGCTTTCTACACAGCAAGCTACATTCACTACTGCATGCAGGGCACCTTACGGGAGCTGGAAGTGGCCTAGGGCACAGATCTCTTTCTTTTTACTTTACCGCACTAAGAGAACGAAGTCCTTTTACGTGAAGCACCGCTTAACTGCCTGGCATGCACTCACCTTACTCCCAGAACTAAAACAGTCACTCCAGGTTTCCACCCAAAACCAAATATCAACGCCCCCGCCTTCTTCTGGGACTTGGAACAAAGCCCACTGGGAAATTGACCTTTAACCTCCTCTCGGCCTTACCTCAGCTCACCTATTTTGACGCTAGCAAATGAAAAGACGAAGAAAGCTAGAAGGCGGAACTTAGTGTTGTCAGATTCACGCCGATTGGACCGAGACGGCGCCGGGGGCTGAGTCGCGCGAGCCAGCTGGCGACCCCCCACGGTGAGCCGGGAGAAGAGGAGGTTGCGCCTGCGCGTTGGGAAGCGGCGGAAGTGGCTGCAGCGCCTACGCGTGCGTGGTGGGCGGAGCGCGGCTCTTCTGTCTTCTTTGTCAGCCCAGTCCGTCGCAGCCTTGCTCATTCTGTGTGGTTCACGTCGTGGAGAGTCGCTGCGGAGTGGGCGCTCGGTTTTCGGGTCGCCATGGCTGGTTACGAATACGTGAGCCCGGAGCAGCTGGCTGGCTTTGATAAGTACAAGGTAGCGCGGGCCGACGGACGCCTCTCTCCCCGGTCCCGGCCTCGCCCAGGCAGCTGAGGGGCCGGCGCGGTCCGTGTCACCTTGTGCCGCGTGGCTCCGGGCGGGCAGGCGGGCGTTTCTCTGGGGTCCTCCGAGTGCTGGGGATTCGGGATCGGGGAGCGTGGGAGCATCCTAGGTCCGACGTCCAGACTGCGGGCATCCTACTGAGAGATTCCTTTTCCTTAGGAGAGGGCTGGATGATACTGGAATGAGAGAATTCCCTTCCTTTAAAAAAAAATTTATCTTTTTTGGTCCCCTGGAAGGATGCCGTTTCTTTTGTGGTGTCTTTCCTTCATTTTAATGAAGTTTTTACTCGCCTTTCTTGCATACAACTTCAGAGATGGAGATGATAATTTGGCAGATAAGGCCCCGGGAGGGGGAGTGACTTACTGAGGCCATAGTGCTGATGCCCTCCTCCCAGAAAAGAGGCTCCCTCCGCAGTAGCTTGTGGCTCTGGGGCTACCTGATGAAATAAATTTATGCAGGAAGGAACCGTGTAGTGGAAAGGGCAGGCTTTCGAGTACATATAAGCCTGATACCAAAGTCAAATTAACTTATTTCACCTTGGGCAAGTAATTTTAACCCTACTCCGTCCCTTTTTAACTGGGAATAAGAGTTTCTACGGGGCAGAGTGATTACAAGGATTTCAGACACCTTAGGCATATGTGGACCCTCAGTAAATGCTGGTTGTTAACTTTTTTCCAAAGTAGTGAGTGACTCCACTAACCATACAGTTGTCCTAGCCTGAAATATGGGCTTTTACTCTTCATCCTTGTTACTTGTTCATCACATCTTAGGTTAAATGTTACTTCCTCAAAGAAGCCTTCCCTTAGCACCTCTTTTCTCCTTAAGTGTGCTCTATTCGTTTATGGAATTGCTTCTTTAGTGTGTCTCCCCATTAGAATATAATGCCCAAGTAATTAGATTTGTCTTATGGACCACATGGGCTGTGGACAGTGCTATGTACACACTACTAGGTATCCAGTAAACGTTTGTGGAATGAATGAACAGCTGGAAAAAAAAAACACAAACAACACATAGGTTTTGTTTAACTGGAATTGCAAAATCCATTAGAGACTTTAGAAGGTCTTGTAGTGTTTCTCTGCCTTCAAGCAGTATTGTGCCATACCGTTTTGAACTAAGGTGATGACTTGTCTTAGGATTTCAAGTGGAAAGAGGTTCCAGAACTTTCTTGCTAACTCAAGCAAGAGGGGTTTACAATTTTCATTTCAGAAGTCTGTTAACCTGGGAATCTCCTGTTTGCCTTAAGCTCTACCTCCTTTTTGTTATTTGTTCAGCACTGTAAATATCGACCTTTTCTTCCTTGCTAGGGTCCAATTTTCTAAGTGCCAATACAATAACTGTTTGATTGGTATCAGTGTCCATAATAGGGAATCTCCTTTTTTTTTCTTGGAATCTTCCCTAGATTTATATTTTCAACTATACAGGTATGCTAATTTACGAGAAATCTCAGTGTAAGTTTCTGTTTGGCTCTTTTTTTCTGTTCCATTATCTGACTCAGTTCCTGTGTCTGACAGCAGATTTTCTATCACCCTGGAAAACAAAGGTCAATTTAGCGACCGTCCAATGTTCATTAAAATAGTGTGTTAATATTATTTTAGTTCTAAAGAGGCTTCCTTGGGGAAAAAAAAGCAAAAATTTATAACCTACACATTCTTTTAGTAGAGTTCTTTACTTAATACTTCATTCATATTAAAAATATGAATCCAGCAGAATCCAAAGGAAAAATCCATGTGGTCAATTTTGCTAGACTGTGAATTGCACCCAGAGTTATTTTCTTACTGTCAGTGCACTCTTCTTGTGTTGTCTTTAAATACTAAGTGTTTTGCAGGCTTTTATTGAATTAAATCAGCTTTTTTCCCTCACAAATGATTAAGGACTCAAAACATTCAAAAGACATTTTTATTCCCTGACCCTTTATAATAGAGCAAAGAGATGTAAAGAAAAACTGATACCATAGAAGCAACTAGTGGAAAAATTACTTTTGAACTAGTTGAATTTCTGTGTCTTCCCTAGAGGTATATCTGAGATCTACAGTTGGAAACCTGGCATTTATACAGAATAACCCCTTAAAGCGTTGCACACATAAAGAGGTAATTAGCTTTCTATAGTAAGAAACTATAAGTCAATTGGTTATCAGTACAAAAGAAAGCAAGGAATAGATTCTGTATTGTATAGTCTCCTAACACTTGCATTCTGTATTGTGTCACTTAACACAATTTTATGAAACAGTAAGTTGTATAATTAGTTGAATGTCTGCCTTCTCTGTTAGGACACAAGTTTTGGGAGGATAGGACCTATAGCCATCTTGGTCATACTGAACAGAATGACCTGTTCATAGCATAGTATGAACAGAAAGTGCTTGATGAGTATTGAAAGAATGAAAATGTAAAAGATTATAAACCATCCTGGAAGTATGGTAAAGGAGCTGTACACCTGGATATTGGAAGGATGCTGTTATGTATTGTATGTGAAGATGTCTTACATCTCTGTTGCTTATTAGCTAACGTGACTTTATACAATTATATGTTGAGGAATTTTTTTTTTTTTTGAGACAGAGTCTTACTATGTCACCCTTGGTAGAGTGCTGTGGCGTCATAGCTCACAGCAACCTGGAACTCTTGGGTTTAAGTCATTGTTTTGCTTCAGCCTCCCCAGTAGCTGGGACTACAGGTGCTTGTCACAATGCCTGGCTATTTCTTGGCTGCAGTGTTATTGTTGTTTGGCAGGCCCAGGCCGGGTTCGAACCCGCCAGCTCCAGTGTGTGTGGTTGTTCGAACCCGCCAGCTCCAGTGTATGTAGCTGCTGAGCTACAGGTGCCGAGCCTATATTGAGGCTTATCATTCTTGAGGCTTATCATTCTGCCCCTCTACCTGTCCTTTCTTTTGAGCAGGTCTTCGTAGTTGAGGGATTTTCCCCATTTATCTAAGGGTGAAACTGGTATTGTAGTTTGCCTAATCTGACCTAAGGGAGGCATAGTTTTATAACTTTTTTTATCTTAATGTTTAGTTTATGAGACTTTGTCTTGCTCTGTTGTCTGGGCTAGAGTGCAGTGGCCCAATCATTGCAAACTCAAACTCCTGGGCTCAAGTAATGCCTTTATCTTAGACTCTTCAATATCTAGGACCTCAGGGATGTACCGCCACACCTGGCTAATTTTTTTATTTTTTGTAGAGATGAGGTTTCACTATGTTGCTCAGGCTAGTCTTGAACCCCTGGTCTTAGTCGATCCTCCTGTGTCAGTCTCCCAAACTGCTAAGATTACAGGCGCGAGCCACTGCCCCTGGCCAGTGTAGTTTTAATTGATAGTGTAGCAGCCAGTTTCAAATTGTATCGCTTTGCTTCAGAGAGGAAATGTTCTGTGAAATACCTTGTTTGGTTTGAAGAATATAATTTCATGATGAATTAATTTCTGCAATTATGATAGTTAATTAATTTGACTATCAGCAACAACCTGATTACCGGAACTGTGATAATTATGAATTTATTAGTATTACAGTTAAGAGAGCATGAAGAGATTAGATTGTGTTTGCATCTTGGTTCATGCAGTCTGTTTGCTTATTGAGTGAGCATTTGAGGTCTAGCATTGCAGCTGCAGAATTAAGCTAAGCTGAAATTCCTGCCTTCAAAGAACTCAGTTTGGTGGCATTTGGACATGTAAATAAAACAGTTACAAATAGTGCAGTTAGGTAAGTGCTGATGCAATGGGAGAGGAAAGGAGGTAGCTTCTAGGGAGAGTGGGGTTTATTGCTGAGAAAGGCTTCAGAAGGGATAGAGGTAAAGGCCAAGCTCAATCTGGAAAGATGAGGCCTGAGTAACGTTCAGTACAGATGCTCCTCCATTTATGCCTGGCAACACAGTACACTACAGAGAATTGGGTGTTTACCCTTGTGATGATGTGGCTGGCTAAGAGTTGAGGTCGTTGCTGCTGCTGCCCAGCATCTCTAGAGAGTATTATACTAGTTATTACTGACTGCATATATGGCTTTCACATCATTGTAAAGTTAGAGAATCATAAGTGAAACCATCATAAGTTGGAACATGTCTGTATCACCAGGTGAAGAGGGGAGGAAAGGCATTATGCAATAAGAGAGCAATGGAGTGCAAAGAGGTGGAGGCCTGAGAGTATTTTCTGGAACTGCATGAGTTAGACAAGGTATGTAAGCGTAATGGTGAAGCAGGGCAGGAGATAAAACTAGAGAAAGGGATGTCCTGCATAAAACGAAGGAATGTTAAAGACCTGAACTGAGACAGTGGGGAGAGAAAGGAAGGAGTAGAGATTTTAAAATGGAAGTCAAAACTGGCTAATCCACACACTGACTTTGGCTAGCAGATAAATTTAATTTGGCCCAGTTACTTTGTTTCAAAAATTAGTATATTCCCCATGAAGGTCCACATTTCTGGATCCTCTTGATAAACCGGAATATTGGACATGCTGTGCTGAACCTCCTCTTGACAAGAATCAGCTGAAGCTGAATAATATTTGACACTACTTTAAGAAAGGTATTGTTCTCTAGTGTGCCGTTTCCCTACCGGTCCGTGTGCTTCATGCAGGGCTGTTTTGTTCTGTTTACCTGCCTGATCCCTGTGATCCTTGGTTTGAGATTTAAGATTGGCTGGGCTAGGTGGCTCAGGCCTATAATCCTAGCACTCTGGGAGGCAGGAGGAGTGCTTGAGGCCAGGAGTTCCAGAATAGTCCGGGAGGGAGAGTAAGAGCAAGACCTAGTCTGTGTACTAAAAATACAAAAATTAGCTAGGCCTGCTGGTGTGACTCTGTTGTCTCAGCTACTCTGGAGGATGAAATAGGAGGGTTGCTTGAACTCAGGAGTTTGAGGTTGCATAAGCTATGACAGCCTCACTTCACTTTACTTGGGGGAGACAGAACAAGTCTCTGTTGTGTGCACACACACACACACACAGGCCGGGTGTGGTGGCTCATGCCTGTAATCCTAGCACTCTGGGAGGCCAAGGTGGGTGGATTGCCTGAGCTCACAAGTTTGAGACCAGTCTGAGCCAGAGTGAGACCTCATCTCTAAAAATAGTGAGGCATCATGGTGGGTGCCTATAGTACAAGCTACTCAGGAGCTGAGGCAAGAGAATCGCTTAAGCCAAGGAGTTGAAGGCTGCTATGAGCTAAGATGCTATGGCACTCTACTGAGGGTGACCAAGTGAGACTCTGTATCAAAAAAAAAAAAAAAAAAAAAAAATCATTTGTGAACAAATTGTCCCCTAGTAGAAGAAATTTCTGTAACGATTTCAAAGAAAAGAACACTTTGGAGCCATAATAGAAACAGCATGACAGATTCTTGATCTTTTGATTTTCATTTATTATGAGTACAAGCTGATTGCAATGCAGTATGTTAATTATGGAATTATCGGGATATGTTACAGTTAATTCAAGTGTAACTTATCTTGAGTTGTTCCTTGGTCACCCTGTCTAGATTTGGGGAACTGCCTCGTCTTCCCTGTGTGTACTTTAGTAAGGCTTGAAAAATATTCTAGTGATCTTAGTGATCTATGGGTGTCTTAAAGAAAATTATTTCTGCAGTTGTCAGAGACAGGAATCTTTCTGAAGGCATGAGAGAGGGATGGGTGGGAAACTGCGGACTAAGAGTGAGAGAGATTTAGTGGTAGGAAGATGGTTACGGCATTTTTAAAGGTGTTATTTGGAGGAAACATCTTGAATTGGATCTTTTTACTTTCTGAAATATCAGTCCACCGATGATGGCTTGTTCTTCTAACTCCTACAATGCTTAAATGTTAAGAACTTCTGGCCTGGGCTCAGTGCCTGTAGCTCAAGCGGCTAAGGCGCCAGCCATATACACTAGAGCGGGTTCGAATCTAGCCTGGGCCTGCCAAACATCAATGACAACTACAACCAAAAGATAGTTGGGCATTGTGGCAGGTGCCTGTAGTCTGAGCTACTTGAGAGGCTGAGGCAAGAGAATCGCTTAAGTCCAGGAGTTGGAGGTTGCTGTGAGCTGTGATGCCACAGCTCTCTACTCAGGGTGACAGCTTGAGGCTCTGTCTCAAAAAAACAAAACAAAACAAAACAAAACAAAACAAAAAACCACTTCTGGCCAGTGAGGTGACTAGTGCCTATAATCCGAGCACTTTTGGGAGGCGCAGGTGGGAGGTTCACTTGAGGCCAGGAGTTTGAGACCTGCCTGAGAAACACAGCAAGACCCTGTCTCTTATTTATTTATTTATTTATTTATTTATTTATTTATTTATTTATTTATTTATTTATTTGTAGAGACAGAATCTCACTTTATCACCCTCAGTAGAGAGTTGTGGCTTAACAGCTCACAGCAACCTCCAACTCCTAGGCTTAGGCAATTCTCTTGCCTCAGCCTCCCGAGTAGCTGGGACTATATTACAGGCACCCGCCACAACACCCAGCTATTTTTTTGTTGCAGTTTGGCCCAGGCTGGGTTTGAACCCGCCACCCTTGGTATATGGGGCCAGTGCTCTACCCACTGAGCCACAGGTGCTGCCCAAGACCCTATCTCTTAAAAAAATAATAAAAGTAAAAAATTTGCTGGGTGTGGTGGTACATACCTATAGTGCTAGCTACTCCAGAGGCTGAAGTGGATTTTGTTCCTTCACTAAATGAGCCCTTTTTTAAAATCTCATCTTCTCATCTTTTGTTAGAGTTTACATGTTGAAGTCTACCAAGCAAACCTGTTTGTTATCACTTGCTTGTATTTGTCTCATTGCTCTAACTCTTCTCCAATCTTCTCTCTTCATCCTCTTCTCTCTGCCTCGTTAGCAGATATAAATGACAGTATTTCACTATGTCACCCTTGGTAGAGTGCTGTGGCGTCACAGCTCACAGCAACCTCAAACTCTTGGGTTTAACTGATTTTCTTGCCTCAGCCTCCCAAGTAGCTGGGACTGCAGGTGCCTGCCACAACACCTGGCTACTTTTTTGCTGTAGTTGTCATTGTTTAGCAGGCCTGGGCTGGGATCAAACCTGTTAGCCCGGGTGTATGTGGCCGGTGCCCTAACCACTAAGCATGGGCACTCAGCCCCTTTTGTGTATTTTATGATTAGACTCGGAGTTTATGTATCTTATTAGATTGTTGGGAGCATAATGAATAGACAGTGAGTTCTTGCTGATTTTGTTATATTTTGCCTCTTGCTTAAAATGTAGTATTTCAAGTTACCATAAGGAAATACAGGTATTGACTGCTGAACTGTTGTTTGTTATTTATCTTTCACCTCAGAAGTTAAGGAATTTCATTAGTGTATATTTTCACTAGAGCAGTAGTCATCAGAATTGCCTGGAAGGTTTGCTAAGAGACAGACTGCTGGGTCTCACTCTAAGTCTGGATTCTGTAGATCTGGGTGTGGCCCAACAATTTTCATCCAGTTTGGTGACTACACTTTGAGAACTAATGCATCAAAAAAAAAAAAAAAAAAAAAAAGTGATTGTTGAGTAATTCACTGAAAAATAAGAAGAAGCTGAGGCAAAATTCATAGTATGAGTAAAGAGTTTATTTGGGCTGAGTTGCAGGATTGTAACCTTGGAGCGTAGATATAAGTTCTGAATGTACAATGTACACTCTGATCAGCAGTTACAGAGTGGATTTTTTTTTTTTTTTTTTTGAGACAGAGTAGAGGTAGAGTGCTGTGGCGTCACAGCTCACAGTAACCTCCAACTCTTGAGCTTAAGCGATTTCTTTGACTCAGCCTCCCAAGTAGCTGGGACTACAGGTGCCCACCACCACAACCCCCGGCTATTTTTTTTTTTTTTTTTTGGTTGTAGTTGCCATTGTTGTTTGGCAGGCCCAGGCTGGATTTGAATCTGCCATCTCTGGATTTTTAAAGGAAAAGAAGCAGCAGTTCCTGAGTTGTCTATGAAGAATTATATTAAAATAACATAAGCTGTTGATTGGCTCTACTTTGTCATTATCAGGAAGATAATAGGTGAGACACTTAGTCCAGTACAAAGTTATTTTAAACAATTGCCCGGGCATGGGTGTGGAGGACGGGTTGGGAGGGTGGGATGGGGAGTTAGATGGGTTGGGGAATCAACTGAAGTTCTTGCTAATCTGGTCTCTGGGCCAAGTAAATTTTGCATACCTCACAAACTCAGACTACTCTGAGCTATTTTTCTTTTCTCACAGTTAATAAAAGTAAGAGACAAAAGAGAGTAGGAAGTTACATTACTGTAACATTCATATATTGGCCCTTATACATTGGGAAGTCTTGATTTTGAGCTTCAGGATTCTTTCTGCTGAGAAAAGATGATTATGTAGTGTCTTTAGAATTGTGTATTAGTTTTCTATTGCTGATTAATAGCTTAGCACAGACTTCTGTAAAACAGTACCCATTTATTATCTCACAGTTTCTGTGGGTCTGGAGTCTGGGCATTAGTTAACTGTTTCCTCTGCTTGGGGTCTCACCAGGCCACTGTTAAGGTATCAAGCTGTGTTTCCATTCACAAACTGGGTTCCTCTTACATAAGGAGTTCGCGTCATTGTTCTTTGCTTCTTCAAGTTCGGTAGGAGACTGTTATCCAAACTGCTAAGATGGAGTTTTACGTAACAAAATAACAGTCATGGAAGTGACTTCTCACCACCTTTGCCATATTAATGTGTCCTAGTCAAGGTAGTGACATCTGTCACCTATGCTGTATTCTATTGGTTCTGCCCTCCAGGGAGTGGAATGAAACATCAAGGCCGGGGATTGATCATATGTGGGTGTGACTCACTAGGGGTAATCTTGGGATGTATCTGCCACATACCGAAAGACAGAAAAATGTGTTTGGAAGATACTGTGTATCTTCCAACTGATTTCAATACATTGGATCTAGGTAGCCCTTGGTTGTACTTGAGCCACGACAGGGTAATCTGGTTTAAAAGAAAGTGATTAATTTCATAGAAATGTCCTCAGATGGCTTGATTTTTGTTGAACTTAGAATTTTTTTTTTTTGAGACAGAGCCTCAAGCTGTCGCCCTTGGTAGAGTGCTGTGGCGTCACAGCTCACAGCAACCTCCAACTCCTGGGCTCAAGCGATTCTCCTGCCTCAGCCTCCCAAATAGCTGGGACTATAGGCGCCCACCACAACACCCAGATATTTTTTGGTTGTAGCCGTCATTGTTGTTTGGCGGGCCCGGGCTGGATTCGAACCTGCCAGCTCAGGTGTATGTGGCTGGTGCCTTAGCCACTTGAGCCACAAGTGCTGAGCCAGTTGAACTTAGAATTTATAGTTTAGACTTTCCTGTTTACTAGTTTTGTTAATGTCTGAATTTTATGGCCTTTTCTTGGTCTGTTGAATGGGAAGGGGATCATGTACCTTATTCTAAGGTTGTCCCAAAAGTCACCATACATAGGGAAAATGTGAAATTGCAGCTAAGTATACCTTTTTTATAAAATATTCATTGCAGAATTTTACAAAATATTCTGTTCATGTTGGCCACCTCTCTCTCCCCCTACCCCAGCATGAAGTCTTCTCTCCCACTCAGTGGCGAACATGTTCCAAGATAATCCTTGTAAGGAGACTTTTGGAACATTCCGTATTTTACGGTATCTGATAAGGGAACCTTATCTGATAATTAACCTTTGGAAACTATAAAATATGGCATTGTTAATAGGAGAAGAGTAGAGAAACGCCCTGTTGTGAAGTTTGGGTTTTTTTTTTTTTTTTTTTAGCTCACAGCAACCTCAAACTCTGGGGCTTAAGCAATCCTCTTGCTTTAGTCTCCCAAGTAGCTGGGACTACAGGCCCCTGCCACAATGCCCAGCTATTTTTGTTTTGCAGTTGTCATAGTTTTTTAGCAGGCCCAGACTGGGTTTGAACCCACCAGCCCTGGTGTATGTGGCTGGCGCCCTAACCACTGAGCTGTGGGCGCCTAGCCATCCTGTTGTGAAGTTAAAAATTGCTTTGGTTTACTACTTCCTGGGGCAAAATAGATTTGGGGGATTGACATTTCCTCTCATCACTGACAGATTACTTCTAAACTACTACTTTAATAAATATGCAAAGTAGTCAATACATTTATTTGTTTATATGTGCAAATATTAAGATGTGTTTATTGAGCTGCTTTGTACCAAAAGCAGAAAAGATCAGATTGGGAAGTTTTTCTCCATACTCTCAACCCTTTCTTTGTATCCCAGGACTTAGTTCATCCCACATTTGTATGTGAACAGCCTTTCTTTTGACTTCCTTGGTATTTGTTGAATGAATAACAATTTTTAATAATTGGCATCTCTTGTTTTATGGTTTTTTTGTGTGTTTTGTTTTTGTTTTGAGACAGGGTCTCAAGTGTATTGTGCAGGCTACAGTACAGTGGCATCATCATAGCTCACTACAACCTCAGATTCCTGGGCTCATATGATCCTTTTGCCTCAGCCTCCTGAGTAGCTGGTACTAAATGACTTAAGTTAACCAGGCAGAAGGAAAACTAGCCCAGAGGAGTGAAATGCCATTGCTAAAGACCTCTGCTCCAGGACTGGTAGAACGCATGTTCTTCACATATATGATCCTGAGTGTTCATAGGTATGAACCACAACAGATTCCCACCCTTTACAGACTTACAGCTAAATGTGATTGAGTCATGAGACCTGTCGGCAAGGGCTGGACCTTAGTATCATACCAGTACTATACTAGATCTTGAGCTTCATTGTTTAGGGGAGGGGAAAAAGAGTAGACATTTCTTTTTTTCTCTCCTGAGCTCTTAAGAGAGACTCATGATGTGTGTTTATTCCACTATGTCTAGAAAGGTAACATGAACAATAAATATAATTCATACTGTTAACCCATTTGTGAACTACCTTTTTTATTTTTTTGAGACAGGGTCTCACTATGTCACTCTTGATAGAGTGCTGTGAAGTTACAGCTCACAGCAACCTCAAACTCTTGGTCTTAAGCTATCCTCTTGCCTTAGCCTCCCAAGTGGTTGGGACTAGCGGTGGCCACCATAACACCTGGCTATTTTTTTGTTGCAGTTGTCATTGTTGTTTAGGTGGCCCAGGCCAATTTTGAACCCACCAGCCTCGGTGCATGTGGCTGGCGCCGTAACCACTGTGCTACGAGTGCCGAGCCTGAACTATCGTTTTAATCAAAAAACAAAAATAGCCATAGATGATTTTGAATTCAAGAATTTTGGAAACAATTTTAAAAAATCAGAAATGTCATTTTGAGGCTTAGTGCCTATGGCTCAGAGGCTAGGGTGCCGTCCATATGCACCTGGGCTGGCGGGTTCAAACCCAACCGGGGCTTTCCAAAACAACAACAACTACAACAACAAAAAATAGCCGGGTGTTGTGGCGGCCACCTGTAGTCCCAGCCACAGGTGGGACCTGTAGTCCCTCTCAGCTACTTGGGAGGCTGAGGCAAGAGAATGGCTTAAGCCCAAGAATTTGAGGTTGCTGTGAACTATGATGCCACAGCACTCTACCAAGGGTGACAAAGTGAAACTCTGTCTCAAAAAAAAAAAAAGTCATTTTGAGTTTGCTTACATCTGAAATTACCATTTATGAACTATTACTAGTTTGTACTCAAGTCACATTTAATGGATTTCTATAGTTAACTAAATATGTTTTATAAATACTAAGTTTATATTTTAGATAGGTAATCACAGGCCTTGTATTAAAAATCATTTGATAGTAAGAATCCTCTTCTCCTTATATTGATTAGCAGTCAAAGCAGGGCAAATCTGCTTACTATAGATAATAGAGCATTACTTGGGACAGCAGCCTCCATGTGATGATTAAGTTGTCCAAAGTTCAGTATTTAGTGCAGGTGTGTCAGCTCAGTTTTCTTATTAGCACACAGAAGGGATTTAAATACAGTACCTGAATAATGGAAGCACTTTTAAGTCCAAGGAGGTGATTTCATAACTTTCCTTATGTTAGAGCCAAGTTCCTTCTTAGATTAAATGGGGGTGAGGGACCATACATCTGTAATGTCCATCTAAAAAATGGGCACTTGATAGCATATTTTACCAGTATTTTAGAAGTCATTGTTCTGCTCCTAGTCTAAAACCATTGTCACTTGCCTGAGGAACTTTAACAGTTTTTTTTTTTTGTTGTTGTTTGTTTGTTTTTGAGACAGAGCCTCAAGCTGTTGTCCTGGGTAGAGTGCCACATCTCACAGCAACTTCCAACCCTGGGCTTAAGCAATTCTCTTGCCTTAGCCTTCCAAGTAGCTGGGACTACAGGCGCCCACCACAATGCCCAGCTATTTTTTGTTTGTAGTTGTTGTTGTTTGGTGGGCCCGGGCTGGATTCGAACCCACCAGCTCTGGTGTATATGGCTGGCGCCTTAGCCACTTGAGCGACAGGCGCCGAGCCACTTCAACAGTTTTTTAACTGGTCTCTCCATTTGTACTTTTGCCCCCCTTTGGTCCATTTTCTACTCTTTAGTCAGATTGAGCCTTTAAAAATATAAATCAGAATGATCCTTTAAAAATATTAAATATATGTATATATAATGTATATGTGTATGTGAAATATATACATATTGTGCATAGAATAAAATCCAACTCCCTGTGGTCCTGCTGGGTGGCATCTACTCAACTTTCCAGTCTTATTTCATGTCACTCTTACTTCCTTACTGAGCTGTGGCTACACTGGCCTTCCTTCAGTATTTTAAATATTTCTAGTTTGCAATCTTGGCATATTTTGTTGTTCTCTTTACCTGGAAGGTATTTCTTGGCATGTACTCCCTTACCCTCAACACACAAATGCATAGTCACACATAGGTATATCCATTACTTTCTCTTTTTCTTTATAGGTATAAATTATATTTAAATAATACTTTAAGATCATAAGTGTACAACTTAATGAATTTTTTATGTGTATATTCCTATGCAGCCATGATCCAGATCAAGATACAGATTTGCTATTAGCACCTCAGAAGGTCATCGTTTGGTCTCTCTCTACAAACTACCATTATGACTTCTTTGGCCATAAATTATCTTTTTTTGAACTTCATATAAATGGTATCTATAAAAGTATGACCTCTTTAATGACTGGCTTCTTCCCCTCACTATTATGTCCAGTACATTCATACATTCTTCACGAAACTATCTTCTCATCTTGAGGACTCAACTTAAATGTGTCCTCTTTAGAGACGCGGTCTCCGACCATTCTGACTGGGCACACTCCCTGTCCCACTCATGTGCTTTGTTTTTGAGGGATCAGACATATATTAGGTTAAATATCCTCTAAGCACTCTTATAGTTCTGAGGTTTTTGCCTTGGAAAGATTCTCTCAAACTTAAGCTGTGATACTCAAGAATTTTTCCAGCTAGCTAAACCTGCTAGCTTAGGTTTATAGATTGTGGAGCCAGGCAAGTCACAGTAGATGTTAATTGGATCATCTGCCTTATTCATATTTTCTGATATACGCCAAAATATCATTCCAAGGGAAAATAAAAATACAGTAGAACCTCTGTAGTTGACCACCTTTCCTTAATAAAGTGAGGTAATTTTCACCGACTAGACATGCATCACATGTTATGTATCAGTACAGCAGGCTGGGTTTCTTATGTTGACTGTCTTTCTATGTTGACCAGTTTGTAATAGTTCCTTGGCTGGTCATCTTACAGAGGTTTTACTGTACATTTGACAAGCATTGATGATAACCTAAATATAGTTTAATACCTTTAAAAATTTATATTTTGTGCATTTTTTTATGCATGTTTTTAAGTCATTCTTCTATTAATGCTACAAGATAGCTTGTTTATAGCAAGTGGTGTATGACCTTGAAAAATACTCAGGTTTGTAAGGCAAGAGCAGAGTTTTTAGGTTTATTTTTGTTGCCTTTTGTAATCTTGGACATCTATTAATCTTTTCTTGCTGTACTTGAGCTCATCATCTGTTACTGAATGTCAACACACTGAAATGCAGTTAGGTAAACTGTCCTTCTTATATTTAGGTTTTACTTTTCATGCATTTTTTTTTTTTTTTTTTTTTTGAGACAGCCTCAAGCAGTCACCTTGGGTAGAGTGCTGTGGCATCACAGCTCACAGCAACCTCCAACTCCTGGGCTTAAGCGATTCTCTTGCCTCAGCCTGCCAAGTAGCTAGGACTACAGACGCCTGTCACAACATCCAGCTATTTTTTGGTTGTAGTTGTCATTGTTGTTTGGCAGGTTGGGGCTGGATTCGAAACCACCAGCTCTGGGGTATGTGGCTGGCACCTTAGCCACTTGAGTTACAGGTGCCAAGCCTTCATGCTTTTTTTTTTTTTCCTTTTCATACTTCTACTGGTCTTCTAAAGCAGAAGTTTAGCATTAAACCTTCAGAATTTAAATAGAGGAGCTTGTCAAATAAAAATACCATTTGTTAAAGACCTTCTTTTGCATCTGAATTAAAATTATGGAAAGCTGCTGCGTGAGACTCAGTTCAGCAAACATTAGAATTAAGAACATTGTACAGTTACTTTGTGCACCGTATTAGGTATCCATGTGATGTGTTAAACCATTTGAACTTTTTAGAACTTCTGTACTTTGCAGTAGATGGTAGACTTGAAGTGGATGATGTTCCAACTTATGTGACCTGCTGACCCCATCATGTGGTTCTAATGCAGAGTTTTATGAAATAGAGGAGACCAGGGCCTGCCTACCTGTCATTGGCAGCCTTTACGGGTTCATATTGGTTCTAAGTCCTCAGGTCTAAAGACTTAAATTTAGGGGATCCTGTTTAGAAGTTCTCCATTCTGCTGAGGTTCCAATGTCGTTACCGCATATACTCGAGTATAAGCCGAAAAAACTCGGCTTATACTCGAGTATATATGGTATATCCATTATGTGGAAAGGCTCTGTAAACTGTAGAGTGCTTTTCAAGTGAAAGTTGGAAGTTTAGTAAGAATTGAAAGTTCAGTGAAAATTTACTAAGAACAGTAGTATAGTTGTTCCCCCTTTTCTGTGGGGGGATACGTTCAAAGAGCCACAGGATGGATGCCTGAAACCACAGATGGTACCAAACCCTCTATAGTAGGCTGTGTCCATTGGTAGGTTCTCCCACGTCCATGGATTCAACCAACTATGAAAATATTTTTTAATGGGCAGTGCTGTTGTCTCAGTGGGTAGGGCATCATATACCGAGGATGGCGAGTTCAAACCTGGTCCTGGCCAAACTGCAACAAAAAAATAGCTGGGCATGTGGCAGGCTCCCGTAGTACCAGCCACTCGTAGTACCAGCTACTCGGGAGACTGAGGCAAGAGAATTGCCTAAGTCCAGGAGTTGGAGGTTGCTGTGAGCTGTGTGATGCCATAGCACTCTACCGAGGGCAATAAAGTGAGACTCTGTCTCTACAAAATAAATAAATAAATAAATAAATATTTTTTATAAACCACAATAAAAAATACAAATAAACTAATGTAATATAACAACTGTTTGCATAGTTTTTTTTTTTTTTTTTTTTTAAAGAGTTAGGATCTTACTCCGTTGTCCAGGCTAGAGTACAGTGGCATGGTCATAGCTCACTGTAGCCTTGAACTCCTGGACTCTAGCCATCCTCCTGCCTCAGTCTCCTAAGGAGACTGTAGCTAGGACTACAGGCATGTGCCACCAACCCTGCTCATTTTTTTAATTTTGCAGAGCTGGGGCCTTACTATGTTGCCCAGGATGGTCATGAACTGGCGTCCCAAAGTGCTGTGAGTACAGATGTGAGCTACTGCCCCTGGCCTACATAGCATTTACGTTGTATTAAGTATTACGTATAATCTAGAGATAATTTAAAGTATATGAATAGTGTATTTGAAAAATAAATAAAGCATATGGAAGGAGGTTATATGCAAATATTATGCCATTTTATATAGGAGACTTGCACATCTGTATATTTTCGTATCTGTCACAGGTTCTGGAACCAATTCCCCATGGATTGGGGGGGTGATGAACTGTATATACTATTTTTCCTTATACTTATATACCTATAATAAAGTTTAATTTATAAATTAGGCACATTAATTAGGAAATTAACAATAACTAATAATAGAATAGATTATACCAGTTTACTATAATAAAAGTTATGTGAATTTGATCTCTCTTAAAATATTTTAGCATACTGTACTCAACTAATTTTCCAATTGTGGATGACCATGGGTAAAGTGAAACCTTCCATGGATAATGGGGCTTACTGTACTAATTTATATAGGCTCTTACTGAGAATCTGGATGCAGCTTCAGAGCTTCTGACTCTGGCAAGTGGAAGCAAACCACATTGTCCATCATCATTTTCTTAGTACTACCTCCTCCTATCTTTTGTCTTAGCTATTCCATTTTAGTCAGAATGGCTTGGATAAATGGAAGAACCTCAAACATGGAGTCTGTTGAATAAATGTTTGACTTATTGGTTGACTCTTTTTGCTAGCAGTATTTTAAACATTTTCTTTTTAAGAGACAGAGTCTCACTTTGTCACAGCTCACAGCAACCTCTAGCTCTTAGGTGAGTCTCTTGCCTCAGCCTCCCAAGTAGCTGGGACTACAGGCGCCCGCCACAATGCCTGGTTGTTTTTTTTTTTTTTGTTGTTGCGGTTTGGCCGAGGCTGGGTTTGAACCCGCCACCCCCTGGGTATATGGGGCCGGTGCCCTACTCACTGAGCCACAGGCACTGCCCATAAAAACATTTTCTTTTTATTGGGTGGTGGGTTCAAACCCAGCCTTGGCCAAAAACTGCAAAATCAATAAATCAATAAATAAATGTCAGACGGGTGAATTAGGTGATGCTATCCAGATAGTACTGTGAACTTCTTGAGGGCGTGAATTTTCTGTTACCAGTTTCATATCCCTTCTTCCCTATACCTGGCCTGGTGCTTTCTTCATGCCAAGTGCTCCAGTGTGTGTGTGTCAGATGAATAAATTATCAACGTGACTCTTGACATTTTTACATATTTATACATGTACATCTGTTAAAATTTCCTTTGAAGTCTTACTAAATATAAATAGCTCAGTAATTGGGGAATAAACTTCATTGCTGCACAACCCTAACCTATTAATCTTCGCATATTTATGCAGTCCACTTTCACATGCTATAGAGGGATCTGCCCTTCATTCCTTTGGTATTCAAAACACATTTGAAAAAAATTTTTGCTTTTTTGAGACGGTTTCACTATGTCACCTTTGGTAGAGTGCTGTAGTGTCACAGCTCACAGCAACCTCAAACCCTTGGGCTTAAGCGATTCTCTTGCCTCAGCCTCGCAAGTAGCTGGGACTATATTCGCCCTCCACAATGCCCAGTTATTTTTTGTTGTAGTTG
Organism: Loris lydekkerianus; assembly: GCA_963574355.1. Taxonomy (NCBI): domain Eukaryota; kingdom Metazoa; phylum Chordata; class Mammalia; order Primates; family Lorisidae; genus Loris; species Loris lydekkerianus. Next base: position 24,357 of record CAUYPK010039125.1, on the reverse strand, counting down.
TCATTGTTGGTTATTTGGCCCAGGCTGGGTTTGAGCCTGCCAACTTTGGTGTATGTGGCTGGCACTGTAACCACTGTGCTACGGGTGCCAAGCCTCAAATCACATTTAATAATAATAGCTAATACCTATGTTGCTCTTTCTGTGGGCTAGGTACTGTACTAAGACTTCACATATGTTAACTTAGCTAATTCTTTTTGTTTTATTATTATTATTATTATTTTTTATTTTGAGACGGCTCTCAAGCTGTTGCCCTGGGTAGAGTGCCATGGCATCATCATAGCTCACAGCAACCTCCAACTCTTGGGCTCAAGTGATCGATCCTCTTGCCTCAGTCCCTCCCGTCCCCCAGTCAATTTAGCTAATTCTTAATTATTATTTTTTATTTATTTTATTTTATTTTATTTATTTTTATTTTTTATTTTTTTTGAGACAGAGCCTCAAGCTGTTGCCCTGAGTAGAGTGCTGTGGCATCACAGCTCACAGTAACCTCCAACTACTAGGCTCAAGCAGTTCTCCTGCCTTAGCCTCCCAAGTAGCTGGGACTACAGGCACCCGCCACAACGGCTGGCTATTTTTTGGTTGCAGCGTCATTGTTGTTTGTTGGGCCTGGACTGTATTCAAACCCGCCAGCTCAGGTGTATGTGGCTGGCGCCTTAGCCGCTTGAGCCACAGGTGCAGAGCCAATTTAGCTAATTCTTATGACAGTTTTTAAGATAGGGCTATCACTCTTGTTATTCAGGTGAAGACACTAAGGCAGAGAGGTTATGTCACTTGCCCAAGGTCATATTAGTAATGGTATCAAGGGGAAAAATACCTAGATTCCTAAAAGTTGAGAGGGATGAAGAAGATTGAGAAGGTATGTGGTCAGTGTTTGAAGACATGCAGTGTACATTTTACTGATTCTGTTTAAGTGAGAACATGCAAGCAATATAAATTTCTGTACTGAAACACTGTAATATAAAAGTCAATTAAGAGAGGAGAATGAGCCAGTGATTATTCTGTTATTTGGACTCTGGATGAGAATGCACTAATGAAATAACTCTGTATGATTAATTCCATGGTTTGGGGTTGCTCTTTAGACTTCCCTGTGGCCAATTGTGTTGACAATCTTTGCCCCATTAATATTGCTATTCCAGTTTTGTTACTTAGATAAGGACATGATATGAATAGATATAGTCTGCTGATTATTTTTGTAGTATTTTCATTTGAGAAATACTGTTCTATTTTCTAGTAGACAAGCATTAACTCTGAATATTTTATTACATTTCTTAACAGTACAGTGCTGTAGATACCAATCCGCTTTCTCTGTATGTCATGCATCCCTTTTGGAACACTATAGTCAAGGTAAGATAATTAATAGGCATGTGTTTTTTGTTTAAGTTTTAAATATTAAGACCTAATTTATGAAGCGTTATAGTTGGCAGCTCTCAGTTTAATAAGATTGTTAGAGAAACTACCCTTCCCTTAGTCACAGATGTTTTGGTTTACCTCTTTATTGAAATATAAGTCTATACTCTGATTTATCATTTTTGTAAAATGCCTTAAAAATTTTTCTAAAGCAGATTCATTATATTTATTTATTTATTTTTTGAGACAGAGTCTTACTATGTTGCCCTTGGTAGAGTGCTGTGCTATCATAGCTCACAGCAACCTCTAACTCCTGGGCTTAAACAATTCTTTTGCCTCAGCCTCCCGAGTAGCTGGCATTATAGGCGCCCATCACAACACCTGACTATATTTTGTTGCAATTTAGCCGGGGCTGGGTTCTAACCCACCACCCTAGGTATATGGGGCCATAACCACTGTGCTACAGGCACCAAGCCTCTAAAGCACATTTAATGTTACATGATTATAAAAATTACTGATTATAGAGCTATTTAAAATACATAGGACAGAAAGAAATGCTAACAGATTATAGTTCTTTAAATTTTTTAGATGGTTTTTATTTTATTTTTTAGAGACAGAGTCTTACTCTGTTGCCCTCAGTAGAGTCCTGTGGCATCATAGCTCATAGCAGCCTCCAGCTCTTGGGCTTAGGTGATTCTCTTGCCTTAGCCTTCCAGGTAGCTGGGACTACAGGTGCCCGCCATAATACCTGGCTATTTTTTGTTGCAGTTTGGCTGGGGTCGGGTTTGAACCTGTCACCCCAGGTATATAGAGCTGTCCCCCTATTCACTGAGCCACATAGTTTTTATTTTGTTGTATGTAACTCCTGTATATAACGTTTGAGGTTTATAGCTTATTATTAAATTATAAAATTATAAATTATAAAATTTATTATTAAATTTGCATGTTGTATCTATTGGACAGATATTCCTGTACTTTAATTATTTTATAATTTTTTTGAAAAAATAGGTATTTCCTACTTGGCTGGCTCCCAATCTGATAACTTTTTCTGGCTTTCTACTGGTTGTATTTAATTTTCTACTTATGGCATACTTTGATCCTGACTTTTATGCTTCAGGTAAGATTAGTATTTTAATATAAAATTTAAAATGTCTGAGTGGAGAAAAATGAGATGTGATTGGTTATTTTCTGGTTCTATTAAAATACTTGTATGTCTCAATTTTGGATATTATGTTGGTATTTAAGATGTCAGAATTGTATATAAAAACTAAGTTATGTTTTCACAGTGTTACGTATATTTCCATTAAGTTCTAGAAATATAACACTACTTTGCCTGTTGAATATAGGTAGGCTGTCTAAAAAGGCAATGAGGTTTGGCAAAGAATTAATTGGATTTATATGAAGATGGAAAATTAAGATCGTGAAACTTTGCCTGAAAATGAATATAAGCAGGACTCAACATACCTGGCAATTCCAGAAATATCCTTTCCCCTTTCCCCTCCCTTTCCCTTTCCTTCCTTTCCTTCCTTTCCTTCTTCTTTTTTTTTTTTTTTGTAGAGACAGAGTCTCACTCTATCGTCCTCAGTAAGGAGCCGGGGCCTCACACATCTCACAGCAACCTCCAACTGCTGGGCTTAGGCGATTCTCTTGCCTCAGCCTCCCGAGTAGCTGGTACTATGGAAGCCTGCCACAAGGCACAGCTATTTTTTTGTTGCAGTTTGGCTGGGGCCAGGTTCTAACCCGCCTCCCTTGATATATGGGGCCTGTGCCCTACCCACTGAGCCACAGGCGCCGCCCTTCCCCTTTCCCTTTTCCAGTCATGGAAGAAAAATCCCCTTTCTTTTAAAGGAAATGTGATTTTTCCCTCTTCTCAGCATCTTCACTTGGTCTTTAATGACTCCCAGTTTTCTCTGAAAATGGTCCTTAGACCTTAACTATGTGCTAGTAAGTTTGGATTCTTACTGGGGGAGGGTGAGAGGAGGTACTTTTGGAGCCAGCATTCAGCTTGCTTCCACCCTATCCAGCATCTTCTCTCATACTTGTTCCTGTCTTTACTCATTCCTATCCTCAGCTTGTGCCCTAGGCCATAGAAGAATCAAAAGTATATTGGGGTTGAGGGAAGGATAGTGGGAGACGTGATTTTTTTTTTGGTCACTCTCTATAGAGTGTTGTGGTGTCATAGATCACAGCAACCTCTAACTCTTGGACTTAAATGATCCTCTTGCCTCAGCTCCCAACTATAGGTGCCCACCACAATGCCTGACTAGTTTCTTTTTTTTGTTATTGTTATTGTAGTTGTCATTTTTGTTTTGGCTGGCCTGGGCCGGGTTCAAACTCGCCAGCTCCGGTGTGTGTGGCAGGTGCCTTAGTCACTATGCTACAGGGGGCGAGCCTAGCCATATATTCTGTACAAGTAATAAAATGGCAATTGAAGTCCTAAGTGTTAACTCTGAAGCATGAGAAGATCATAAAGTACTACATGAATAATAAGTAAGATTAAATTTCATTAAGCATGATGCCAGGCACAGTGGCTCACACCAGTAATTCTAGCACTTTGGGAGGCCAAGACAGGCAGATTGCTTAAGCTCAGAAGTTCAAAACTAGCCTGAGGAAGAGTGAGGCCCTGTCTCTACTAAAAGTAGAAAAAAAAACTAGCTAGATGTTCTGGCTGGTGTCTGTAGGTCTAGCTATTTGAGAGGCTGAGGCAGGAGGATTGCTTGAGCCCAGGAGTTTGAGGTTGCCATGAGCTATTATGACACCAGGCCACTCAACACAGGGTACAGAGTGAGCTTCTGTTTACAAAAAAAAAAAAAAAAAAGAAAAGAAAAGAAAAGAAAAAATTCATTCAGCATGATTTGGGTAATGTGTTCTTTTTTATATGTATATATTTTAATCCTCGACACCCTAAAAAGTATCTTTGTAACTAGAAATATTGTTTTCTTTGACTACTCTAAATAAGATTAATTACTTAGCTATTACGAGAACTAAGACTATGTAAAGTTATATATATTTTCCCAAATTGTAGAACTTAAAGGACCAGTAAACCAATGTCTATTCCTCATTTATAAGAGATGCAAGACAGGAGAGAGTAAGTGGTATATTTAAGGCCACACTGTTGGTTGATAACAGGGCCAGGTCTAGAACCCAGACTTTCTGATTCTTAGTTGTTTTATCATAAGGAAAAAAGTGAGGTCTAGGCATTTCAGAATGATTCTGATGCCCAAATCATCCAGTTGAGGTAATCTATCTAAATCATATAGTTGTTTAGCTAATTGATAATGGTGAGAAAGCATAGGGTGAAGGCTCAGTACATGTTTATAGTTTAATCAGAAACAATAAGGATTAACGCAATCACTTTTTAAATTCCAAAAATATATTATTTTTCATTCTAGGCACATAAGTAATTTTCAAGTAAAGATAAACACTCAGTCATGAATTATAAAAGCTCAAAATAAATCCTTACTGTTTGTGAGGAGCTGATAAGTTACTTTTTTGGTTTTGTCAGAATTTCCTGATCTACTCTATATTAATATTTACCTAGTTCTGCATTCAAAATATATTGTCAAGTAGTTTAACCTCTGATTAACAAATAGAAACTTTTCTCATGCAGTGTATGCTAAGAACTATTGTACTTAATGAAACTGTATTAAAATCTTAGTTTTCCTTTGCAGCACCAGGTCACAAGCATGTACCTGATTGGGTTTGGATTGTAGTGGGCATCCTCAACTTTATAGCCTACACTCTAGGTAAGAAATTCGTAAATACTCATTTTAGTCAGCAGCTAGTGAATAAGCAAGGAGAGCCACCCACTGAATTATAATAACATTTTCTCTTATGCTTAATATATTTTTAAGTAGGGTTTATTAGTATACCATTCCAATTGGTAAATGTTTTTGAGTTTCTCTATGAAAAATATTGTCATTTATTGCTCGGGATTCACAAAATAAGAAATATTTGCAAGCCAAATCTGCCTCATTAACTATTTTTATAAGTAAAATTTTAATGGAACATAGCTATGCTTACTCCTTTACATACTGTCACTAGTTGCTTTTCTGCATTAAATGACACAATTAAGTAGATGTAACAGAGAACACATCTCCCACAAAGCTTAAAATATTTGTCATCTGGTGCTTAACAAAAAATATTTGCCAGCTCAAACAAAAGATATTTGCTGGCTCGGTGCCCATATCACAGTGGTTACAGCACTAGCTACGTAAACTGAGGCTGGTGGCTTTGAACACAGCCTGGGCCTGCCAGGCTTTGTGGCGGGTGCTGCGAACGAGTAGGTCCCAGCTATTTGGGAGGCTGAGGCTAGAGAATCGCTTAAGCCCAGGAGTTAGAGGTTGCTGTGAGCTGTGACACCACGGCACTTTACCAAGGGCGACATAGTGAGACTGTCTCAAAAAAAAAAAAAAAAAAAACATAAAAAAATATATATATAGTTGCCAGTCTTTGGAATAAGATATCATTTATGTTTATGTTGGGGAAGCTGCTGAAGGATTTGGTTGTGAAGGACTACCAAGAGGAATGGAGCCTTTTGCTGTACCATCTACCTATTGTTTCAGGTCCCCAATTTTCTGGCAGAAATCTTGGCCCAATATGAACTATTTGCTGCAAGACTTGTCTTGAACTGACATAAGGAAGTTTATATATAATCTTTATACTAGTTAGTGTGGTTGTTCTTCTGTTTTGCTACAAAAATGTTAATGTGTTTGATTAAAGGATGCTGCCCTAGGTCCTATTTGGGGAGTCTTTCATAATACATAGTATACGTCCTGAATTACTATTTTAAGAAAAAAACCCCTGAAAAATGTGTCTAGACCTCAGACTTGGGTGGCTAGAATGGGTTAGGTGAGAAAATGTATAAAAATTAATTAATAGTTCATAAATTCAGTATTGTAATAATTACATAGGAATTACACTGAAAATAGGAAATTATTGGCGTAGTGCCAGGTTCTGCCCCTGGCAAAGGCGGAACTGGGAGTTGTCCCAGCAGAGTAGCGTTGCCTCGGCCCAGCTATGTCCCTCGGCCCATGGCCTCCTACTCCTACCACTTTGGCCCTACTGTGGGCGCGGCCCAGCTGTGTCCCTTTGCCCATGGCCTCCTACTCCTACCACTTCGGACCTACTGCTGGCGCGGCCCAGCTGTGTCCCTTTGCCCATGACCTCCTGCTCCTACCACTTGGGCCCTACTGTGGGCGCGGCCCAGCTGTGTCCCTTGGCCCATGGTCTCCTCCTATCACTTGGGCCCTACTGTGGGCGCGGCCCAGCTGTGTCCCTCAGCCCATGGCCTCCTTCTCCTACCACTTGGGCCCTACTGTGGGCGTGGCCCAGCTGTGTGCCTCGGCCCATGGCCTCCTTCTACCACTGGGGCCCTACTGCGGGCACGGTGCTGCCGGATCAGAGCTTCTTGTGGAATGTCTTCCAGAGGGTTGATAAAGATAGGAGTGGTGTGATATTGGACAACGAGCTCCAGCAAGCACTATCCAATGGCACATGGACTCCATTTAACCCAGTGACTATCAGGTCAGTCACCTTGATGTTTGACTGGGAGAACAAAGCTGGTGTGAACTTCAGTGAAGTACATCACAGACTGGCAGAATGTCTTCCGTACCTACGATAGAGACAACTCTGGCATGATTGACAAGAACAAGCTCAAGCAAGCTCTCTCAGGTTTTGGCTACCGGCTCTCGGACCAGTTCCACGTCATCATCATTTGGAAGTTTGACAGGCAAGGACGGGGGTAGGTTGCCTTTGATGACTTCATTCAGGGCTGCATCTTGCTGCAGAGATTGACGGATATATTCAGAAGCTATGATACAGATAAAGATGACTGGATTCAAGTGTGTCATAAACAGTATCTGTCCATGGTCTTTGGTATTATATGACACTGGCCTGTTGTGAATAGAAACATGACTTACTTACAGACCCAAAATGCCAACTCTCTTACCTGCAACAGAACGTGGATGTGGTTTTTTTCCTTTAGATTTTATGTGGAGACCTGGCTGTACATATGTGGATAAGTTGATTAATGTTTTTGCAGTTGTGATATGTCATTATAAATACAAACATTAGATTTGGTGACTATTTCTTTGTGCCATGTAGGAAATGGAATAATGTTTTTTGGGTATTGTGCTTGCAAAACAATGCATTATTTGCTTTTCTAGGTATCTCCAGTTCTGTAGTGGAAATGCTTTTATTAGCCAATAGAAATTGTAAAATAATACAGAACTTGCACAGAAGGCTTTTGTGTACCTTTTTTATAAAGGAGTTTATTGTATCATTGGAATAAACAATAAAGTGCTACAAATTTGGGGTCTACTTTCAACTTTTCAAAACAAACAGGCCAAAGAAGCCTCTTGCAGCGTCGTCCCAGGCCTCACCACAATGTTCACTATGTCGGATGTGCTGGCTCCTTGGGAGCTCCAAGGGTCTAGGGAACACCTTCTAGAATGTTCTCCAGCTCAGCCTGTGAGGCTCTTTTTTTTTCGTTTGGAGACAAAGTCTCACTTTGTTGCCCTTGGAAAAGTGCTCACAGCAACCTCAAACTCTTGGGCTCCAGTAATTCTTTTGCCTCAGTCTCTGGAATAGCTGGGACTACAGGTGTCAGCTATTTTTAGAGACGAGGTCTTTCTCTGGCTCAGGCTGGTCTTGAACCTAAGAGCTTAGGCAATACACCTGCCTCGGCCTCCCAGAGTGCTATGATTATAGCTGTAAGCTGCTGTGCCCAGCCCCTGTGAGACTTTTTAAATGAAAATTCAGAAAGATTTTCCTGTCTACTGATAGGGTATTAAATTTTATAATATGAGCAAATCCTAATTGATTTAGAAGGTTGTAAATTTCTATGATTTACAAATGATCTAACCATTAAAAAAAAAAATAATAAATTATTGATCTAGTGAATAATGAGAAGGCTTTTAGGAAATATTTTAGCTACTTAAGGGCAAAACTTTCCCAAACCTTATATAACAGAGATCTGTGGTATTTGGGCAGGAGTTTGGGATTCATCCTTTCATACATTCCTTCAACAATATTTATAAAGGCCCTTTTTGCCACAGACTGAGCTAGGCACTGGAGATAATACTATGGCAAGCACAATAAACACAGTAATTATAGGAATTTTAATTCCATCTGAGTCTTTACAAGCAGCCTAATCCTTATGTGCTTAAGTTAACAAAGCTGTTTCTTTTGGGGGGAAAATTTTATAATTAAGTGGGACAGGCTTTCTCTAACAGGCTTCTCTGTTTCTGCTCCTGAATGAAGGAATTTCATTGTGCTATAGTCTTAACTCTCTCTTCTCTTCACTCCCTTGGTAATCCTGATTTTCACTTAACATTGTTTAAGATGATTCCCATGTTTATATCTAGCCCATATCTACTGTACCCTTGGATTGTAAGTACCCTTGGATTGAGATGCTTGACATAACCATGTAGATATTCTTCCAACACTTCAATTTCAGTGTCTACAATCGTCCTCTGCATTTTTTCCAACAGACTTCTGACCTCCTTCTTTCTGTTAATACTACCACTCTCTTAGTTACTGGGACTAGAAACTTGGAGATTGTCCCTCTGTCCCTTAGGCCTTCCATCTTACCCTTTTCTGTATTCTGTCATTCTCACATCTTCAGCCTTTTATTCCCATGGCATTCCATCTCAGTTTAAGCCTACTAGGTGTGTCCCTCTCTCTAGCCTGTCATTCATGCTGACTCTGGTGACTCTTCCTATATTGCTTTCATTTTTGTCATTTCCCTATTCAGATATCTTTAATAACTCCCCATACTCACTAAAACTTTTAAACTGGCTCATACCGGCTTTCTAGCCTTTTTCTATATGAGTACTGCCCTCTTCACATACTAGTTTCTAGTCAAACTTAACTACTTGGCATTTTCGGAACACGCACTGTGCTTTTCCATCTTGGTGTTTTTTGCTGATAACACTCCATCCTCTTGAAACAGTATACTCCTTTATCGCTTATCGACTGAAATCCAAGTCATTCTTTATGTTTCCCGCTAATGTTTCATCTTACCTGAAAAGCCATTCTAGATTATCTTAGGCTGACGAGAAACTTTTCCTTTCTGTATTCTTTTGTAGTTTTTGTTATATACCATATCTTTATCATGCTTTTGTCCCTTTTCAATTGTAAATATTCTGAGAGCACAAAATTTATTTCAAAATTCTTACAATCTTTATAGCACCAAGAATAATGCATTGCACAAATATAAATTCTTATATTTGCTTGAGCATCTACTAAGTGCACTTTGTGAAAGCACTTAAAATTGTAAAGGAGGCAGTCGATGATAGAGAAGCAACTGAAGGCTGGGTACAGTGTTACACGCCTGTAGTCCAAGTACTTTGAGAGTCTGAGGAAGGAAGATCACTTGGGGCCAGGGGTTCAAGACCAGTCTGGGCAACACAGTGAGACCCTGCCTCTGCCCCGCTCACACCAAAGTGAATATAATTTGAAACATGATGAAATAGGTTGTTTTTTTTTTGAGACAGAGTCTTACTTTGTTACCCTCGGCAGAGTGCCGTGGCATGACAGCTTACAGCTACCTCCAGTTCTTGGGCTTAAGCAATTCTCTTGCCTCAGCCTCACAAGTAACTGGGACTACAGGCACCTGCCACAACGCCTGGTTATTTTTGTTGCAGTTGTCGTCGTTGTTTTAGCTGGCCTGGGCTGGGTTTGAACCCACCAACTTTTTTTTTTTTTTTTTTTTTTTTTTTCCGAAACAAGAGTCTCACTTTGTCATCCTCAGTAGAATGCTGTGGTGTCACAGCTCATAGCAACCTCCAGCTCTTGCCTCAGCCTCCTGAGTAGCTGGGACTACAGGCCTCTGCTACAACTGGCTATTTTTTTGTTGCAGTTTGGCTGGGGCCGGGTTCGAACCTGCCACCCTTGGTATATGGGGCTGGCGCCCTATTCATCGAGCCACAGGTGCCACACAGAACCCACCAACTTCTCTGTATGTGGCTGGCTCTCATAACCACTGTGCTACAGGGGCCGAGCTGAAATAGATATTATAACTAAATTACTTTTGGATCTTGGAGCAAGAAGAGGTTAGATAAATTATAATGAATAGCTACTGAATGTTCTCTGAAGGCTTAAGAATTTGTAGCTAGTAGAACAACCCAACTGAGTATTGAATCCAGCTAGCATGCATCTTTCTTAAATCTGAAGTTGACACTCTGTTCAGAGTGATATAACATTTTTATTTTTAGATTCAACTTTATAAAGATGATTGGCAGCTATATTTAACATTCCTGTGGTATGTTTTGTTTTTTCTTCCAGTTTATTAGAGAAGATTTTCTCCATACTGGTACCTATATTCAACTTTTCCTGTGGTATGTTTTTTGTTGCAGATGGTGTGGATGGAAAACAAGCTCGTAGAACCAATTCCAGCACTCCCTTAGGGGAACTTTTTGACCATGGCCTAGATAGTTGGTCATGTGTTTACTTTGTTGTAACTGTGTATTCCATCTTTGGACGAGGATCAACTGGTGTCAGTGTTTTTGTTCTTTATCTCTTGCTATGGGTAGTTTTGTTTTCTTTCATCCTGTCCCACTGGGAAAAGTATAACACAGGGATTCTTTTTCTGCCATGGGGATATGACATTAGCCAGGTGGTAAGTATGTGTTCTGTCTTAAATTTTCAACATTACCATAATATTTTTGTTAGTTTTTGCCATTTCTTCTTCACTGTCACGCTTTTTTGATTAGAACTTACGTGTGCTATAAATTGTTTTATTTTTACTTATGGAAATGTCAAAAATATAAAAAAGAGAGTACAGTATCATGAACTCTTTTTTTTTTTTTTTTTGAGACAGTGTCTTTCTTTGTCACACTTGGTAGAGTGCTGTTGCGTCATAGCTCACAACAACCTCAAACTGTTGGGCTCAAGCAATTCTCTTGCCTCACCCTCCCAAGTAGCTGGGACTACAGGCACCTGCCGCAACACCCAGCTATTTTTAGAGACAGAATCTCACTTTTGCTCAGGCTGGTCTCAAACCCATGAGCTTAGGGCCTCCTGTCTGGGCCTCCCAGAGTGCTAGAATTACAGGGGTGAGCCACCATGCCTGAACTCTTATGTATCCATTACTTAGCTTTACCAAATAGCAACATGTGGCCAGTTTAATTTCATATTTTACACTCAATCAGTCTTTATCTCTGTTGTTTTTGAAGGAAATTCCTTATGTGACAAATGCATATCTCTAAATAATGAGGACTTCTTTTAAAAAATAATTACAATACCATTATTATACCAAAAAATTAACTATGTCTTAATGTTATTAAGTATTCCCTTGGACTGTTGATTTTATAAAGTGAGATATGCATATGTAATTAAATTGTTGGCTTTTTGTCTTCATTGCTAGTTTTTTAGTGAGTGGAGAGATTTCTTTACTCTTTATTTAATAGGCTTGCATTTAACTCCCTGCTTTAGAATTCCAGTTTTTTGTGTTGCTATTTTGTCATTTTGCACCTAAGCCTCCAGTAAAGAAATTGGAAGTTGGAATGTGTTTGTTGAGGAAAGTGGTTTGGTGGGCAAGTTGAATTATCTTACGACTTAACCAATTTATGAAATGCCTTTAAAATTCTCCATGCATTGTCTAGAAACGTGTTTTTCAACTTTTTATCTCACGGTACACTTAAACCTATAGTTAAACTTCCACGCACATTTAAATTATGTTGTTTAAGAAAAGAGTAAAAAAATATATACTTACTGTGCTTTGAACTTGTTTTGAAAACAATTGTATTAATGGTTTTGAAAAACTTTTGTGGTACACCTGAGATTCTCTCATAGTGTACCAGTTGAAAATCACTGGTGTAGAAGTTAGTTATTTTATAGCATTATTGGCTAAGGAAACATATTTTTAAAGGTAAGGAGACTTGCCACATACCAAATTTAAGCATACTTCTTGCTTTTACTAAAACTGTTTGATTAGACTTAATGCTGCGTAAAGAATTGTTGACTTCTGATCTTTCCAGCTATTAATGCTACTATATTTTTTTTGTCTGCCTTTTCCTTTCAGACCATTTCTTTTGTCTACATAGTGACTGCGGTTGTGGGAGTTGAGGCCTGGTATGAACCTTTCCTGTTTAATTTCTTATATAGAGACCTATTCACTGCAATGATTATTGGTAAGAAGTTCCATGTTGAAGCCTGTTTTAACCATCACTTTGTTATCAAAAGTCAATTAGGACAAATTTTGTCTTTTTGTTCTGCACCAAGCTGATTTCTTGTCAGAGGGAAATACCAAAATAGATCACACAAGCCTGGTAAAGTAACTATTGAGATTAATCTAGACTAGATGGGAGGACATTTGGTATAAATTTCATATTTATCTCAAAGTTGGAGATTATTAGTATGTGTGAAGTAGAATAGATGAAATAGAGATTATTTTATAATATATCTACTCTAAAATTAAGTCTATATTTCTCTGGATAGCTTCCTTATCTCACTGATGGTAGTTAGAGGTTTTTGCTAATGGTAGTATTTCCCTTTTGATTTTAGCCAAAGAGGGTAATTTGACCAAGTACAGGAGAGCATTACTGGTATGGAAGGGAGGCAAAGAAGAAATTGAATATGGGTGGTTATTTGGGGGCACAAGGAATGGCACTAAGTACCTTTGGAGAACTAAAAAGGCATACTTGTGGACTATGTCCTGTGCTCTGTTCCCTTGTCTAAAAAACAATCCTATCTCTTTCATGAACCTAGGTAATAGAATGAGAATCAGGTAAGACTTAGAAACTGTTCAGAAGACGAGTAGTTTGGGTCTTTTTCTGTGGCTTTGGATTGCACGTGTTTTAGGAGCTCCTTGTAACCTACCAAATGTTCATATTATGGTACCTATTTATTTACCTTGAAAAGGGTATATTTCTTTTACTACCATGTAGTGAATCTTTTGATTTAATCAGCTTGTCCCATGGCGGGTTTGCTGCATTTGTTTTAAACTTAAGTGTTAAATTTTTATATATATGTTTTTTTGAGACAGAATCTCAAGCTGTTGCCCTGGGTAGAGTGCTGTGGCGACACAGCTCACAGCAACCTCAAACTCTTGGGCTTAAGCGATTCTCTTGCCTCAGCCTCCTAAATAACTGGGACTACTAGCGCCTGCCACAATGCCCAGCTTTTTTTTTTTTGAGACAAGGTCTCACCTTGTCACCCTGGGTAGAGTGCTGTGGCATCATAGCTCATAGCAACCTCTAGCTCTTGGACTTAGGTGATTCTCTTGCCTCAGCCTCCTGAGTAGCTAGGACCACAGGTGCCCGCCACAACTTCTGGCTAGTTGTTGCAATTTGGCCGGGGCCAGGTTTGAACCCACCACCCTTGGTATATGGGGCAAGTGCCCTACTCACTGAGCCACAGGCACTGCCCATGCCCGCCTATTTTGTCATTGTAGTTGTCATTGTTGTTTGGCAGGCTCAGCCTGGATTCGAACCTGCCAGCTCCAGTGTATGTGGCTGGTGCCCTAGCCTCTGAGCTATAGGTGCTGAGCCCTTAAGTGTTAAATTTAAAGTTAACATAGTATCCCCTGACAAGTGATTGTTAAGCTGGTACTTTTGATACATAATTTTCTTTATAATTTATAATTTTTTTTTGAGACAGAGTCTCAAAAAATATGTAACCCTTGTTAGAGCGCTGTGGTGTCACAGCAACCTCAAACTCTTGGGCTTAAGTGATTCTCTTGACTCAGCTTCCCAAGTAGCTGGGACTACAGGCACCTGCCACAATGCCTAGCTATTTTTCTGTTGCAGTTGTTGTTGTTTAGCAGGCCTGGGCTTGAACCCACCAGCTTCAGTGTGTATGGCTGGTGCCCTACCCACTGAGCTTCAGGCACTGCCTATAGTTTATAAATTTATCTGAATTCTTCCTTCTGAAATAAAACCAAAACCTATGTTTCTATACAAATATATCAACTTTCTTGGTACTAAATTTGAACAGATACAAATGAATAAAAGGATAAAAGGAGCTTAAGCACTAAGAGGTGGGGAACTAAGGCTGAATCATGTGTGGCCTTCTGGATCCTTGAGCATAGCCTTTAGACTGAAGACTGAATTTAAATTTTTCACAGACCACATCATTTTTTTTTTTTTTTTCAGTCTTAATATGTCGTCCTCGGTAGAGTGCAATGGCGTCACAGCTCATAGCAACCTCAGATTCTTGGGCTTAAGAGATTCTCTTGCCTCAGCCTCCCAAGTAGCTAGGACCACAGGTGCCTGCCAGAATGCCCCGCCATTTTTCTTTTGCAGTTGTCATTGTTGTTTTAGCTGGTCCGGGCCGGGTTGGGACCTGCCAGCCTTGGTGCTTGTGTCTGGTGCTGTAACCACTGTGCTGCAGGTGCCAAGCTAGACCACATCCTTTTAATAAAGGGGTTCTGTGAAGTTTGTATTCAGTTGAGGAGCCATACTTGGGGATCAGGAGGCCCACCGTGACCTTGAGGCTGGAGGTGCCCCAGCCTTAAGTGAGTAGAGGGATGATATAAGGTTAGAAGTAGGTAGAGTGGCTTCTGTTTGCCATTATGTAGGGTTGTCCTCTTTGGGTATAGCAGATAGGCTGCCAAGCTGGAAAGCAAGATTCCCCCTCCTTTTTCCTTTTTATTGTGAAAAAAAGGGAACATCTATATTTTTTATACTATTTCTACTTTTATATAATAAATCCCTGTCTACCATTACCCAGCTTCAACAGTTTGCAGTACCTTTGCCAATCTTGCCTGAAATGCACCACTACATTCTAACCCCTTGGTTATCTTATGATATATAGTTTGTTACACTAACCCACATATTTGTCATTTCTGCTATACTTCATTCCTTTCTGTTTATCTGAATTACAATATGGTGTTCTTTCCCAGAAGTTTGAAGGAATTCCTCTAGTGTTTTTTGTAGTACAGATCTGATAGCAATACATTCTGTTTTTACTTATGTGAAAATGTATTGATTTTGCCTTAATTTTTTCTTTCATCATTTTGAACATATCATTCTAATGTCCTCTGCTATCCATTGTTTCTAAGTTAACTCATACATCATTATCACGCTTCATATTTCTCTTGTTTTGAGATTCTCTGTTTATCTTTGGCTTTCAGAAGAAAGCCAATGATGTGACTAGGTGTGATTTTCTTTGTGTTTGTCCTCTTTGGTCTTAATTGAGCTTGTTGAATCTGTTGGATATGTGAGTTAATATTTCTGACTAAATGTTAGAAATTATCCACCTGTTTATTTCTTCAGATTTTTTTTTTCTTTTTTTTGGCCTTTTTTTATTTCTAGGACTCCATTTACATGAATATTACATGTGTTTGATATTTATTAATATTATCTTACAAGTAATTTTCTGAGGCTTTATTGAGTTTTCTTTAATCTTTTTTCATATTTTTGGTAGGAGATAATTTCTGCTCGTCTATCTTTTTTTTTTCTTATGAGACAAGAGTCTCAAGCTGTTACCCTGGGTAGAGTGCTGTGGCATCACAGCTCACAGCAACCTCAAACTCTTGGGCTTAAGCAATTCTCTTGCCTTAGACTCCTAAGTAGCTGGGACTTCAGGCGCCCACCACAATGCCAGGCTATTTTTTTGTTGTAGTTGTCATTGTTTTAGTTGGCCTGGGCCGGGTTTGAACCTGCCAGCCTGGGTGTATGTGGCCGGCACCCTAACCACTGAGCTATGGGTGCTGCCTCATCTGTCTTTAAGTTCATTTCTTTTTCTTCTGCCATCTCCAATCTGCTGTTGGGCCCATCTTGTTACTGAAAGTTCAGTGCTTGTCCCCAAGGCTGAATCAGTGAGAATGAAGAACAAGGACAACTGGTTTGAGGAAAAGGAAAGAGAAGTTTATTAATTTTCTGGCAAAGGAGGGTGGTAGATTAGTGTCTTAAAAGACTGTGAATTCTGTCTTTTAAGTAGAAAAACAGGACTTTTTAAAAGGTTTTTTTTTCAGCAGTTGCGCTGAGGTCTAGTTGACTGGTGGTGTCACATGTTGTGGCTTGGGGCTATTTACTTTGTCTCCTGTGATGACAATCTTGTGACTCTTGCATTTAAGATACTAGAAAATAAATAGCAAAGAATATTTTTCTGCTCCTGTGATTACTGGCCTGGGGAAAGGAATGTAGGTTTTCATTTCCAAAGGAGCAGTAGTATGGGGGTTTAAAGAGATAACTGTTAAAACCTTGAGTTGCTGCCTTGGTGCCTTGGCTCAGTGGTTAGGGCACCAGCCACATACACTAGGGCTGGTGGGTTTGAAACTGGCCCGGGCCTACTAAACTATGGTAGAGACAACTACAACAAAAGATAGCCAGGCATTGTGGTGGACACCTGTAGTCCCAGCTACCTGGGAGGCTGAGGCAAGAGAATCACTGAAGTCCAAGAGTTTGAGGTTGCTGTGAGCTATGTCTCCCTCGCACTCTACCGAGGGCAACAAAGTGAGACTGTCTCAAAACTAAACAAAAAACCTTGAGTTGCTCTTTTTCAGACCTTTATCTCTTTAAGTTATTGTACTTTTCACCTCTAGAATTTCTATTTGTTTCTTTTTATACTTTCCATTTCTCTGTTGAGATTCTATCTGTTCATTCGTTATTGGCATATTTTCCTTTAGTTCTTTGTTTTTGTTTTTTTTTCTTTAGTTCTTTGAACATTTAAAATAGCTGTTTCACATTCTGTCTGCTAAGTTTTAAGATCTGGGTCTACTTACAGTCAGTTTCAATGGACTGCTTTTTTCCCAATTTCTTTACATATCTAGCACTATTTTGGTGAAAGTTTAACTGGACATAGGTAGGTAATATTTGTAGAGACTTTGGAATCTATTCTATTCTTAGGATTTATGGGGGTTTTGTTCTAATATGCATTTAATTTAGTTGGACTTAGAGTGAGCAGTCTGTCCCCTTGTTGTATATAGTAGTTGATGTCTCTGTTTAGTTATTTTAAGCTTTCACCTGCTGCTTTCTTAGCCTGGTGTCTGGGGAGTTCCCTTTGTGTCTATATAGCAGTGATTTTCAACTGGTGTGCTGTTAGAGGAGATAGGTGCGCCACGAAACTTTTTATTTTTATTTTTTTGCGGTTTTTGGCTGGGGCTGGATATGAACCCGCCCTGGCATCACAGCTCACAGCAACCTCAAACTCTTAGGCTCAAGCAATTCTCTTGCCTAAGCCTCTCCCAAGTAGCTGGGACTACAGGCACCCGCCACAACACCTGTCTATTTTTTTGTTGTAGTTGTCATCGTTATTTAGCTGGTCCTGGATGGGTTTGAACCTGCCTGCCCTGGTATATGTGGCTGGTGCCATAACCACTGAGCTACGGGCACCCAGCCAGGCTAGTTTTTTTACAGACAGGGTCTTGGTCTTGCTCAGGCTGGTCTTGAACTCCTGAGCTCAAGCAGTCCATCCTTCCAGAGTGCTGGGATTACAGGTGTGAGCCTGGCTCAAAATACTCTTTATATCACAGAATCATATATTGGGGTGAAATTTTTTGAACTCCACAAGTATGGGTAGGCAAGCAACAGAGTTGGAGTTGTTCCCAGTGTTTCAAGTATAATTTCTGCCTGCCTTTTTCTATTGCCTTCAGGTAATAATTATATATATATATAATTTTTTTTTGTTTGTTTTTGAGACAGGGGTCTTTCTCTGTCACCTGGCCATCTTGATATGTCACTGTAATCTCAAAGTCTCGGGCTCAAACAGTCTTTCTGCTTCAGCCTCCTGAGTAGCTGGGACTGTAGGCTGGGACTGGGACTGTGGGTGTGTGTGCCAACATACCCAGCTAATTTTTCTATTTTTTGTAGAGACAGGGTCTTATTCTTGCTCTGGCTGGTCTTAAACTCCTGGCCTGAAGCAATTCTCCTGCCTTGGCCTCCCCAAATGCTAGGATTACAGATGTGAGTCACTGCCCCTGGCCTGTCTGGTTTTTAATAATAATTTGTGAGAGGAACTTCACTGCGTCTTTAGGACATTGTAACTGGCATACTCCTCCCTAGATTATTTTATTTTGTTTTATTTTTATTTTTGGCAGTTATTGACCAGGGCCTGGGTTTGAACCCACCACCTCCGATATATGGGGACAGCGCCCTACCCCTTGAGCCACAGGCGCTGCCCCCTAGATTATTTTAAAGCAAATCTCAGATGTCATTTTAGTTCTTTCATGAATACTCCATTGTATATCTCTAAATTATAAGGATTTCTCTGTATTTTATTTTATTAAGGCAGAGTCTCACTGTGTTGCCCTCGATAGAGTGCTATGGCATCACAGCTCACAGCAACCTCCAACTCTTGGGCTTAAGTGATTCTCTTGCCTCAGCCTCCCAAGTAGCTGGGACTACAGGTGCCCACCATAATGCCTGGCTATTTTTTTGGTTGCAGTTGTCATTATTGTTTTAGCAGGCCCGGGCTGAGCTCGGACCTTCCAGCCTTGGGGTACGTGGCTGGTGCCCTACTCACTGAGCTATAGGCACAGAGCCTTCTTTTTTTTTTTTTTGAGACAGAGTCTCACTATGTCACCCTCAACAGAGTGCCATGGCATCACAGCTCACAGCAACCTCCAACTCTTGGGGTTAAGCGATTCTCTTGCCTCAGCCTCCTAAGTAGCTGGGACTACAGGTTTCCCGCCACAACACCTGGCTTTTTTTTGTTGTAGTTGTCATTGTTGTTTGACAGGCCTCGGCTGGGTTCAGACCTGCTAGTTCCAGTGTATGTGGCCAGTGCCCTAGCCCCTGAGCCAAGCCAAGGATTTCTCTTTAAAAAAACACAGTTACAATGCTATTGTCACATTGTGTGGATGTACTTTTCCCAAAGTTTGTTGAACCAGTCCCCCCCATTGGCAGACATTTGAATTATTTCCAGTCTTTTACTTTATAAAAATTGCCACAGTGAATATTCTTATATATATGTACTTTTCATATTTTTGCCACGGTATTATGGAAGAGATCCCTGTAAGTAGAAGTGCTAGTACAGGAAAAATGTGTGTAGTTTCACTAAACATTTTCATATTCCCCTTCATACAGGTTATTTGATTTTGTTTTTCCACCATCAGTGTATGAAAGTGCTTGTTTACTTAAAATTTCACCAACATAGTATGTTGTCAGACTTTTGAACTTTTTTCCAATTTGATAGGTAAGAAATATCTGTATTGTGTAATTTGAATTTTCATATTACAAATAAAGTTGTCTAGTGTTGAGCTGTTTTTATTTCTTTTTCTATATACTTTACATTTCTCAAGCTCTTTTTCTGTAGAGTTTTTGGCCATTTCCTTTATTTTTAGAAAGTATATATTAGGTATATTAAGCCTTTATTTTGATAGAGATTATAATTTTATCTTTTAAACTTTTCTTAAGGTACTTTTTTCTTGGTGTTTAACTGAAGTTCTTGTTTAATAAATAAGCTGGAAATGAGAGGAACCAAAATATGTTTATGACCACATTATCCTTGGATCATCTGTCATTCCACTTGATCCTTTTTAATGCCTTCTACTCTGATTTTGCTATAGCTGTGAAGTTCCTATATTACGAAGTCTGAGTCTTCAATTATAGCAATATAGGTTGGCATATCTATAGAGTTTAATAGCTAAATATTTAAAAATTAAGTACTCCTTGCAAATAGTATGGTAAGTACTATTTAGAGAAGAAAAAGAAGATGCAGGCTGGGCTTGGTGGCTCCTGCCTATAATCCCAGCACTTTGGGATTCTAAGGTGAGAGAATTGCTTGAGGCTAAGACAGCCTGGGCATCATAGCAAGACTCCATCTCTATAAAAGTTATATTTTTATTTTTTTTTAGAGATGGGGATCTCATTCTGGCTCAGGCTATTCTTGAACCTGTGAGCTCAGGCAGTCCACCCACCTCATGGTCCCAAAGTGGTGGGATTATAGGTGTGAGCCACCGCGCCCGGCCAAATATTTTTTTAAAAGATTAGCTGGACATGGTGGCACATGCCTATGGTCTTAACTACTCAAGAGGCTGAAGTGAGAGCATCCCTTGAGCTCAGGAGTTTAAGGCTATAGTTAGCTGTGTTGCGCCACTGTACACCAGCCTGAGTGTCAGAGGGAGACTTTGTCTCAAAAAAGAAAGAAAGATGCAGTTTTTATCTTTGGTAACCCGTGTAGAGTCCACACTTTCTGCATGCTTACTCTACTTAAGATGAAGCTATTTCAAGATTTTCTTAAACTAAAGTTATATTTGGTAACAATTTCTTTAGTAGTTTGTCTCAGCCTATTTCTAATATCTCAGAACAACAAATAATTCTGATTTAATTAATTTGGGCTTGGTCCTCCTCCACTGCTTCCCAGCTTGACATAGAATAGGCTGTAAAAATTTCTGAGAACATTGAGGATATGAACTTTGTCTTCTTCCTTTCCCTCTAAAGTCTTCTAATTTGGGGAACTTTGTTTCAGTTTTTTCTTCTATTTTTAGCCAAATGTCTTAGGAATTGGTTAGAAGGAATTTTTTTTTACTTTTGATCCTTAAGGTTATAGCTGGTTTGACTTTCAAGCCAAGTATAGTCAGTTACCAGGAGTCTATAATGAACAAACTAGAATCGATTTGTTGCATTACAATAAAACATCCAAATGAAATGTCCAGAAAGTTGCCAGATATATCACATTGGAATTTGAAAGAGGTGGTAGAATAAGAGAATTTTAAAGCTGCAAGGCCCACTGGAATATCATTTAATGCATCCGCATTGTACATATGGAATCTGAAGCTCAGAGAGGCTGTTGGATTTGCTCGAGCACATAACTAGATGTTAGAGTTAAATGCTGTAAACTTGAGCTCTAAGAGAAGATTTTCTGAGGGAGAATGTAAGTGCAGTGGAATACCCAGTGAGGAATATGCAGGAGGTAGACTTGCCAATAAAGGACACAAAATGAAATGGTTAGATGGCTAGCAGAGACTTTGGAGGGAATGGGATCATAAAGGCAAAGAAAGAGAAGAATTATAGTTAGCGGATAGTCAACCAAGTTATTTTACTTAGAAGTCAGGAATGAAAAAGCATTCTCAATCTGGTCAGTAGAAAAGCTTGGTAAATTTCAAGCGTACAATTTAGCAAAATTGAAGGCAACAGAAATGTCTGGCAAATGATAGGACATAAAGTGAGATAGTAGGTAGGGCAACAGAATCAATGGTAGTGTTTCTTGGAAAGACTATCCTTGTTTTTAGGTTTGAGGGGAAAGAATCAGTGTGCTTATGAGGGTAGGGAAGGGAGAAATTGAAAATGCTAGGGATGTAGAAATAAGTATAAATGGGAAGCAACAGGATCTGTTAATTATTCCTCTTCTGGTACCTCATACTTCACAGTGCAACTTCATATATTTGCCACCTTCTGTTCCAAGTATCTTAACACATCATAACTCATTAAATTATTAAAACTCTGGGGTTGGCACTATTATCTCCATTTTATAAATGAGGAAACTGAGGCACTGAAAGGCTGACTTGCCTAAAGTCACATCAGCAGTTGGTGATACAACCAAAATTGAAGCCTAGCCTGGCTCTTTGAGTCCTCTGAATTACCAAATTGTACTATTGCTCTTCAGCTGTTTATAAATGTATTAAATTTTATTACAGAAGTAAACTTGAACCTGAAAATTATTGAGCTTAAAAGTATTGTGTATTTTGCATGGCTTCAATTACATTTATATATAATCACTTTTGAGCAATAATTCATAATAATTTCAATGTTCTTCCATTTAGGTTGTGCATTATGTGTGACTCTTCCAATGAGTTTATTGAACTTTTTCAGGTAAGGTTTTTTTTGAATGGGCAAGAAAAATGAAAATTTTTAGTGATTTTATTTAGCTGAATTTAAAGATCTATTTTCCTTCTGGAGTCAGGATGTTAGGACATTTTGAAAAGGTCATGAAACCTGTGCTTTGAATCTAGAATGAGGTTAGTATAATTTAATGTATTAGTGATGGCTAATGTAGTCAACTCAAACAGCGCAAAGCTATAGCTCTTTGGTATGGTTTTGGGCTCACCACACATCTTCCCATTTGTTTTCTCTTGTGAGTAAATGTATTCACCAGGAGAGATTCTATCCCTGTTGAATACTGATGCCTTTACACTCTGTTTTGTAATTTGATTATCTGTAAGTTTAATTGACAGGATCATAGAATAAAATTTCTGAATGTGTGTAGTTTAGGACCAAACTGAACCTGCATAGATTCTTTTCAAATAGCCCTTATAATAGAAGTTTCTGCCTGGGTTGAGGGGGGGAGAAGGAAGTTGCACAGGTGGAGTTTCATCCCTGTGGTTTATGCACTTTCCACCTTTGCTCAGTGATGCAGAATTTACTTACTATATCTGGAATATATTTTGCTATTTATGTACTCATTAATTTTGTTCCTACTCTTTCCTCTGCTACTGTTTCTTCTAGTCAGAAAACTTTCTTTTTTTTTTTGAGACAGAGTCTCACTATGTTGCCCTAGAGTGCTGTGGATCACAGCTCACAGCAACCTCTAGCTCTTGGGCTTAAGTGATTCTCTTGCCTCAGCTTCCCAACTAGCTGGTACTACTGGCGCCCACCACAACACCCGGCTATGTTTTGGTTGTAGTTGTCGTTGTTGTTTGTCAGGCCTGGGCTGGATTCGAATCCGCCAGCTCCGGTGTATGTGGCTGGCACCCTAGCTGCTGAGCTACAGGCACCAAGCCAGAAAACTTTTTTATACTTCCCACTTCATCCTTTAGTGCTCAGATGTGTCTGACAGAACGTTATTTGTGTCCAGCCAATGTCTATGAATTATTTATTGCAGCTGGTAGTCATTTATAGAAGCCATAAAATTTAAAACTCTGAAGGCTATAGAAATCCCTTGAGTCATTTCCTTCTTATTTTATAATTATTTTCTGATTAAGCAACATGTTATGCAAGGCCATGTGATCAATGACAGAACCAGGACTGGAATTTGGAGCTCTGTTCAGATGAGCAAATATATATTGCATTATCTCCTATGTGCTTAGAGACCCAAAGACGTGTATGAGTAGTTCACTTCTGTCTTTCATGTGAATTACATCTAAGTTCTCCATCACTTGGTATCAAAGTAGCCCTTGAAGTACTTTTCTCTTATTTCATGTTCATCTTATTTCCCCATTAAGATAGAACAAAGACCAAATTTTATTCATCTGCATATTCTTAACAAAACAGTGGATAATTTGATTTAATGAAAAAAAAAAAATGGGATTAGAAACCAGAAGACTTCAGTTCTAATCCTGGTCCTGCCACTTGGTAGCAAGTTATGTAAATTTAAATTTAAATTCTTTTATCTTCACCCTGTTTATAAAATGGGGTTAATAATGTTGGTTCTGTCTATGCCATAGGGTTAGTGTGAGTATAAAATAAGAGAAGAAATGTGGAAGTACTTTGGAAACAACATAGTACTATATAAGTTTTAAATGTAATAATGTTCTTTGTATTACTTTGATTTTTTTTTTTCAGAAGCTATAAAAATAACACCTTGAAACACAATTCAGTCTATGAAGCTATGGTTCCCTTCTTTTCTCCATGTTTGCTATTCATTTTGTCTACAGCATGGATCCTCTGGTCGCCTTCGGATATTTTAGAGATACATCCTAGAATATTTTACTTTATGGTTGGAACAGCCTTTGCCAACATCACAGTAAGATTTTTTTTTCTTTTTATAAATCATCTGGTATCAGTAATATATGACAGAATTTGAGAATTTGACAATCTTATATAGTGTTAGAATAAGCAGATTTTAATTTAAAGATAACTTAATCAGAAATTTGAAAAAATACAAAACAAAAACTAATAACCTCAAAGACAGAACATGCTGGAAATTATTTTGCTCTTTGAAACCAGCAGGATTTGTGAATACAGCAGTATTTTGAAATGGTATACTTAAATTTTTTGTTTTGGTCGATTGCTGAAATTAAGCAATTGATAGAGTCCCTTTAGACCAGGGGTGGCGAACAAGTTCGACTACGCGCTCGGAGATCACTCCTCAGAGGTCCCTCCTCAGAAGCAGCATAACAAAATCCAAACTTGGCAAAGAGCCACAGTATACAAAATAATGATAAGAGGCAAAGAGCCGAAATTC
>CAUYPK010039117.1:0-34854 GCA_963574355.1 Loris lydekkerianus | reverse complement strand
TGTGTGTGTGTGTGTGTATATATATATATATAAATAATTATTAATAGCAATTTGGAATCCCTAGGAAACAATCAAGAAAGAGAAAAATTGACTCGGAGTGTAGGATATTCAAAGAACAGTGGACTTATGATTACTTTTTTGTGCAGTACAAGAAAGAGTTGTGTGTTTGATATGACAGAATATAGTGTCTGTGTTCAAAGAATACAATTTGTGTCAACACTATCAAACTCAACATAAAGATAAATATGATTGTTTGGTTGGAGAAGTGGGAAAAGATAAAATATTAAAACTGAAATATACATTGACAACTCAGCAAAATACTTTTGTGAAGCAGAAACAGCTAAATACATCATCACTGCGAGCAAGTTTTCAAGTTGCCAAACTAATAACGTGCACTGGCAGACCATTCGTGGAGGGAGAATTTGTTAAAGAATGCCTTCTTTCTGTTGCCAAAGAGACGTGTCCAGAGAAGGCCAATTTATTTAGTACAGTGAGTCTTTCAGGACCCTCAATTACATGAGGGGTTGAAGAAATAGGAGACAATTCACATCAGCATTTGCAAAACTCCGCAACAAAACTTTCCTATTTTTTCTTGGCACTCAACAAAAGTAATGATGTTCATGATTCTGCACAACTTCTAATTTTAATTCGTGGAACAAATGACTATTTTGAAGTCACAGAAGAGCTTGCTGCGCTGCAAAGCATCAAAGTAACAACTACAGGAGAGGATATCTATGAAAAGGTTTGCCAAACTGTGAATAGTTTAGAGCTGGACTGGGCAAAACTAACCAGTGTGACAACTGATGGTGCTCTTTGTATGGTGGGGTCTAAGAAAGGAGTAATTGCTCACATCAACCAAGAGATGGACAAACATAACCATTCTCATCCAATAGCCATACACTGCCTCATTCACCAACAAGTGCTATGTAGTAAATCACTGAAGTGGGACTCTGTTATGAAAACTGTGGTATCTTGTGTTAACTTCATTAGAGGTAATGCACTAAACCACAGACAATTTCAGGAATTTCTGTCTGAGCTAAATGTTGCCTGTGAAGATGTTCCGTACCACACAGAAGTCCATTGGCTGAGTTGAGGGAAAGTTTTGAAACATTTCTATGACTTACTTGCACAGATTACAGTTTTTCTGCTTTCAAAAAACAAAGAAGTACCAGAGCTCAGTGATGCAGAATGGAAATGGCACCTTGCCTTTCTGACAGATGTAACTGAGCTACTCAACAGTTTCAATGTGCAACTTTAAGGAAAGGGGAAGCTCATCTGTGATATGCAATCACATGTGAAAGCATTTTAAGTAAAACTAGGCCTCCTCATCAAACAAGTGAGGAGGAAAATTTCTGCCATCTCCCCACAACTCAAAATCTGTTAGCAGAAAATCCATTGGTTGCATTCCCAAGTAAAACATGTGTGGATTCACTGGAAAAGTTGCAAAAGGCGTTCCAATTTAGATTTAAAGAGCTTCATCACCACAAACAGGACACACAGCTTTTCCGTAACCCATTTTCTATTGACATTGAAAATGTGGATATGATTTACCAAATGGAACTGGCTGAACTGCAGAATTGTGACTCTCTGAAAGATGCATTTAAGTCAAGCAGCCTTCCTAATTTTTATGCATCTCTCACCTCTGAGACATATCCTAATCTCAGGAACCATGCACTCAAAATGGCAACCATCTTTGGCAGCACTTATGTCTGTGAACAGACTTTTTCCAGAATGAAACCTCTGAAATCTCCAACCAGATCTAGACTGACGCACACTTGCATCACTTGTTGTGACTAGCAGTGACAAATATGGAACCGAACATTGACCATCTCATTAGCAAAAAGCAGGCTCATAGTTCCCATTGAAATACTGGTAAGTTTGTTGATTTAACTTTACTTGTTCTTCATTTTAAATGTTGTATTTGTTCCCATTTTGTTTTTTTACTTCAAAATAAGATACGTGCAGTGTGCATAGGAATTTGTTCATAGTTGTTTTTTTTTTTTTAACTATAATCCGGCCCTTCAATGGTCTGAGGGACAGTGAACTGGCCCCCTGTTTAAAAAGTTTGAGGACCCCTGTGCTACAGTGTCTTGTACTATATTTTAAC
Source organism: Loris lydekkerianus (assembly GCA_963574355.1). NCBI lineage: Eukaryota > Metazoa > Chordata > Mammalia > Primates > Lorisidae > Loris > Loris lydekkerianus. The sequence goes on along the minus strand of CAUYPK010039117.1, from coordinate 32,747 downwards.
TCTCTATTAAAGGGAAGTGTCTATTATTTCTTTTTGCCTAGTTCCCAGCACTGTTTCAGACTTACAGAATAGGTGGGGTAATTAATTGAAAAGAAAAGTTAATTGAAAGTCAAACAATGTAATCAATTCGCCATTAAAGTGACAGCTAGGGCAAACCCCTAAGGGCATGACACTTTTTTTTTAATTTTTTTTTTTTTCTCTTCCTCTTCATCTCACACAAACTGTGCCTTTGACTCCAGACAGCTCTCAAAAGACAAAAAAAACAAAAGCCCCAGTACAGTGATGGAGTGAGTGAGCCTGCATTATTCTGTTGTTCTTCTGAGAGCTGGATGGTTAAACCCTATCTATTTGCATGCTGGGCGCTGCTTGGGTGATTTTTCACATATGCACTGTGCCGGGTTACCATGGTGATCAAAACGTATCACTGCCTTCCAGTTAGGTTTTTTTTTGTTGTTGTTGTTGCCCAGTTGCAACATAACAACTTCTGTGTTCCCTATGTGGAAAAGACCTGGAGATATAATAACAGGTCACTATTCAAATCCCAGCACCATCTAAAAACCAAGAAAGAATATTTGAAATTGTGATATCACGTTCTTATAATGTCTTTTTCACCCCCCAAACTAGTTTCCATCTGTAATTCCATGAACAAGTGTACTTGGTTTGATGGCACGTCACTTTACCGTGCTTCACAGATTCTGCAGTTTTTACACATGGAAGGTTTAGGGCACCTGCATCGACCAGGAAGCCTGTCCGACAGCACGTGCTCACTTCTTAAACTGGGCCTCTCGTCATTAGGTTGCTTTTGAAACTCCAAAATAAGAGCATGTTGGGTGAAGGGAATTTTCTTATTCTTTATTTCTTTTCTTTATTATGTAAAGCAGAGTCCATAGAGTGTGTGTTCTCCTTAGATGGCAGCTTGTAGGAAACTGAGATGGCATGACATGTTTTAATATAAATGCATCCAGATTTGCAACCCTCAGAGAGCAAAGCAATTTCCTCTGCATTCCCATGTTGCTGTTTAAAGTAGACCTTTCATTTTTCTAAAGTTAAGAGTAAGGAAAATAATTTCAAGACAGAACAACTTCAAAGTTTAATTTCCTGGTTATAATATCAGACTAAATATGCTTTTAATGTTACCTTTTCAGAGTTTCCTCATTTCCTGGCTACAGCAGAAAACAACTTAGCAGAAATTGAAGAGACTATAATCAAAGAAATGCAAGAGAAAGGGAAGAGGGGAAATGGGGTGAGGAGGTGAGGGGGCAGGGATTTTCAAATTGTCCCCTGAGATGCTTCCGTTCCAGTTATAGTAAGACAGAGCGCCAATGTTTATGTAGCTCTCCCTGTGTGCAGCTTCTCCCCTGAGTTTTTACATAGACGGTGTCAGTTGCAAGCTGACGCTGACTGGTGTATCATTAGAATCTACTTTATAGATAAGGAAATCAAGACAATGAGACATTAAGATCAGGCGGTTAGCATGCAACAGAGCCAGGGTCTTGCTTCAATATCCTTGCTCTGAGCCACTACCCTACACTGACCCTCAGGAAGTCATGCTTAATAGGCATCCCTCAGGTTCAGGTCCCCACATTGGAGAATTAGATTCCAGAATGCAACTATAATAAAGAAACGTAAGAGAATGCAATTCTATAATGCTTTGGCTTTGCATGGCATGAAACTCTGGCAACAATCTCTCCTCAAAAATCAGGCAGTGTGGAGGTCCGGCCAGTGTGTAAATATCTTAGAAGGAAGGCTGCAGATAACACACACAGAAAACCAGAAGATGTTCTTTGAAGGAAAACCTGTTTCTCTAGTATCTCCAGAATCTTTACATCTTGAATATTCTATGTTCTTATAAAATTGCAGTGAAATAACCTGTATAAATCCCTGCAGTATTCACAGGACTTTTTCATGCCTGAGAAACACTGCTATGAGCTGTAATTGGGGTGCCAAATGCTAGGAAGGGTTGATAACAGGTAAACTCCAGGAAAGCTCGGGTTGAAACAATCAGTAACTGACCTATCAGCCAATTACTGGGTTCAAAAGAAGCAGAAATCAGGGGTGAGGGAGCACAAAAATAATTTTAATTTAGAGGTTTCATAGAGTTTATATCCAAATATTGGAAAGAATGATGCACTTCCTGAAGCTTTTGTACACCTTGTAAACATATACTGCTTTTTAAAAGATTAAACCTAAGCTTTGGCTTTACTTTAATATTTGACAAGTTAAAAAGAAGTTAGAGTAGTTGGGAAAACAGCCATTATGTACAATTAAGACTTCTGCTTGTCCCTTGCATTTCTATAAAAGACAAAACTATTAATAATTAGAATAAGTAGTGAAGATGAATCCATTAAAATTGCCCTCTTTAATATTTCTTTCTAAGGTCGTACAGATTTACAGTTCATATCCTGCAACCTGGCACTCAGTTATGAATTATAATCTTTCTGCTAATCTTCTCCCACCAAATAAATTTTAACTGCCCTGATTACAGAGCCCGTATCTTACACTTTTGCAATATTTGTAAAACCAGGGCCCCTGTACTTCAGTCTCTGAAGATATTAATCCTGAAGATGTTAGATAACATCTACACTGCAATGAATTGTCACCCCAAACCTCCAAGAAGAGTACATTGTCATGATGGAAACATAGTCTTCTGCAATTTTTCTTAACATTTCCTTTTTCCCCTCCCAACCACCCCACCCTGCATTGCTGCTGTTTCTGTGTCCTTTATATAAACGAACAAAAATTCTTAGCCCTAACTCAGTTCTAGTTTCTGTATCTGTCAAGAGACTTGTCTTCCCTTCTCTTTTTAGTTGAAATATAATTCAAATAACATAAACCTCACCCCTTTAAAAAGGCAGACAGTTTAGTAGGCTTTAGCATATTCACAAAGCTGTGCAACCATCAACCACTACCTAATTTCAAAACATTTTCATCACCTCGAAAGAAGCTGTGTACCTATGGGCAGTGACTCCCTATTTCTCACCCTTAGTCCCTGGCAAGCACTATTCTATTTTCTGTTGCTATTGATGTCTATTTGGGACATTTTATATAAATGGAATTATATAATATATAGGCTTTTGTGTCTACCTTAGTTTATTCAGAATAATGTTTTCAATGTCAATTTATGATGCAGCATGTATCATGATCTCACCTTTTTTATGATTGAGTAATATTCCATCGTAGGGATCTAATGCATTTTATTAATTCATTGATGGATAGAGACATGTGAATTTTACTTCTTACTTTTTAAATAAAGTGATTAAATTATGATACCAGTTACCTGTTGCTGTATAGAAAATTGCCCTGAAACTGAGCAAAACAGCAAGCAGTAATTATCTCACATAGTTTCTGAAGGCCACGAATCTTAACTGACTGGTTCCAGCTCAGGGAAGTTCATGAACCAGAGCTGCAATCATCTGAAGTCCTCCTCAGGATCCATTTTCAAGCCCATTGACAGGGTTGTTATCAAATCTCAGTTCCTCGCTGGTGGTTGAAGAGAGGTTCCTGGTTCTCAAAGATACACACCTGTTCTACGTGCAAAGTATCTTCACTTCAACCCAAGATCCTTAAAAGTTGCACCCATTACAGCACCATCTTAAAGTCCAAGATTTCATTTAAATCATCTAAGTCAGATCTGGCTGAGACTTTGAGTGTGATCCATCCTGGGGACATTTTTTCCTCTATTTGAGTACCTGTGAAACTAGAAAATATGTTCTGTTTTCTCAAAATCCAAAGTGATACAGTCATGGATACTGAATACAGACATTCCTATTTAAAAGGGGGAAAACTGAAAGGCAAAGGAAATCATCAGTCCCAAGCAACTTCAAAATCAAGCTGGGAGCACAACCTGAGGTTTAAGTTCCCGGGAATAATCCTTTAGGTTCACAGCTATGCCCCGGGGGCAAGGCGTTTTAGCACTGCCCTGAGTCATCCTTTTTCATACAGGTTCAAACATGTTTGCGTCTGAGTAGTGTTAGCAGCCTTTTTTGCTGCCTGATGAAGTCTGGGAGTCCAGGAGCCTTCTTTCATTTTATTCTGTCTCTTTCAGTCCAAGCCTGCAGCATTTTGGCCGGTATACAATTCTCAAGAACTTTGTGAGTCACCTTTGTATGTCACAGAGATTTATTCCATTAGACAGGTCTTTTCTATTTTTGGTTTCTGTTGAGATGACTGAGGAAATCCATGAGTTGCAAGCCTAATTCCTTTGCACAGTCCTCTCTGTGACTGAATACCATTCAGTGCTTTGTCTTTGGTGCTTTGTCTTTCCAAGGCACCAACAAGACTGTCCAGCTACCCTCTTGGTTTGTTCTCCACAAGGACATGCTTTCTAGTGATTCTCCTAATTTCAGCTATTTTATTTTCAATCTGGAATGACTGAGAATTTTCTTTCTTTTTTTTTTTTTTTTAGACAGAGTCTCAAGCTATCACTCTGGGTAGAGTGCTGGGGCATCATAGCTCACAGCAACCTCCACCTCCTGGGCTCAAGTGATTCTCTTGCCTCAGCCTCCCAAGCAGCTGGGACTACAGGCACCCACCACAAGGCCCGGCTGTTCTTTGGTTGCAGCCATCATTGTTGTTTGGTGGCCTCAGGCTGGATTCAAGCCCACCAGCTCAGTTGTATGTGGCTGGTGCCTTCGCCGCTTGAACCGCAGGCACTGAGCCGACTGAGAATTTTCTAAATCATGAAATGCTGATTTCCTTTCAGTTAACAGCTCTTCCCTCAATTTATCTCTTTCCCTTACAAGAAAAGCAAGAGGAAACCAGGCTGCACCTTCAACTCTTTGCTTAGAAATATCCGCAGCTAAATATCCACATTTGTAGCAAGTTTTCTTCTCCACGTAACCATAGGAGAAAATTCAGCTCAACATTCTGTAACTATATGACAAGGTTTCCCTTTTCTCCAGTCTCAAGTAATGCGCTCTTTGTTTCCTTCTGAGCCTTTATTAGCTGTGCCTTTAACATCCATATTTCTACCAACAGTCTGTTCGTGACAATTTTTGTGTCCTGTTAGACATCATAGGGCTTCTATACCCCTGCTCTCTTCTGAGTCCTCAGTCGCAGAGTCATTAACGTTCATATTTCTACATATTGCTCTTCAAGGAAATCTAAGCTTTTCCTATCATATTCCTAAAAATACTGTACCCACAGCCCAAGTCCAAAGATTCTTCCACATCTTTAGATCTTTGTTACAGTAGCACCCCAATATTGGTACCATAATTTTAATCAGTTTCCTATTGTTGCTATAAATTATCATTAATGTAGTGACTTAGAACAACACAAATTTATTATCTTACAGTTTCAGAGGTAAGAAGTCTAAAATGATTTCTGCAGAGCTAAACTCAAGCATCAGCTGAGTTGCATCTTCTCGGAGGTGTGGGGTGACAATTCATTGCAGTGCCTTTTCTGGTTTCTAGAGTTTCTAGAGGTTGTCTGGATTCCTTAGCTCCTGGCTCCTTTCTCTATCTCCAAAGCCAGTGACCTTGCATCGCCCTGATCCTGCTTCGATTGATCCCTTTCTGTAACCAGAGCCAGGGAAGGTACTCTAATTATAAGGACCTAGGCGACTGGACTGGGCCCAGCTGGATAATTCAAAATAATCTCTTCACTTTCAAAGTCCTTAACTTTATTACGTCTGCAGAGTCCTTTTTGCCATTTAAGTCATTTTATATTCACAGGTTCCAGCGTTTAGAACATGAACATCTTTAGGGGGGCATTATGCTGTCTACCATAACACTTTTCATTAAATTTATCTCTAAGCATTCAATGTGATGCTACTGGACGTGTTTTCATAATTTTAATTTTCAATTGTTTCTGGTAAACAGAAATTCAGTTGATGTTGCACTTTAACCTTGCACTTAATGATCTTCCTAAATTTACTCAATACTTCAACTAAATTTTGGACTTTGGTATACTCTATGTACATCATTATACTGATATCTATGAGTATATGTATTTATGTCATTTACAATTTGCACAAGTTTGTTCCCCACCCATTGTGCTAACTAGGAACCCTAGTATAATCGATAGTAAACAGATACAGTAAATAGTGGATATCTCAAGAGGAAAGCATTCAATGTCTTACTATTACGTATGCTGCTAGTGATAGGTATTTTGTAGATAACCTTCACCAGAACAGTCTTCTGGCTATTTCCTGCTACTAGTTGGCTCTGAGTCTTTACATGAAAGAGAGTTACATTTATGAAATATCTTTCTGTATCTATATAAATGATCATATGAATTTTCCCTTGTCTTATTATTATGGTCAATAGCATCAAATGGCTCTCTTAGGTTATGAATTCCCAAAATAAACTCATTTTGATCACAAGAAATTATTCTTTTTATGTGTGTGAATTCCTTCTTATGAAAAGGTGTTGAAATTTACGAAATACCTTTTTATATGTATCAAAAGTACCATATGAATTTTTCCTTTATCTTATTAATGTAGTCAATAACACTGATCCTCTTATATGAATTCTTGGAATACAAATTTATTATTTTATTATTTTTATTACCCTTTATATGCATTGCTGGATGTAATTTGCTATCATTTTGCATCTGAGGACTATGGGCATTATGCTTTTCCTTTTCTGTACTGTCCCTGTCTACTTTTGTTGTTGTTGTTGTTGTTGTTGTTTCTTTTGTCATTTCACTAGCCTCATCACATGCCTTGGGTTAGTGCTCCTCCATTCTGAATTCTCTCTTAGGCAGTCTGAGGACTATCACTTCGTTCCAGTCAGAGTCTAATCAGGATCAGGACTGAGCCCTAGTTTGAATGAGGCTCAGTCCACATCAGGTTCATCTCTATTTCTCAGGCATGGGCCTTCCAAAAATTTTAATTGAAAGCTTGGTAGTTCTGTTTCTTGAGAATCCTTTATTTATTTAGAGTTGACGTCCTCGGTCTCTCATCCCATGCAGTGCTCACCAAACTCAGGCAAATGTCTTAAAAGAATGGAGTGGGGGATTGGTATTTTTTTATGCACTCTCTAAGGGCCCAGCTAGGGCAGAATTCACTCAGCCTTTCAAAATCAGGCACTGAGCTTCCTACACAACTTCAGAGTTCAGGAAGCATTGTATGTGGGAAAAATAGCCAAGCATTTTAGTTTCCCCTGGTTAGTATTCAATTTGTCACTATCCTCAAGCAACTGCCAAGAGCTTGTCTAGTTTTTCTTTCCCTGTGGGTTGTCTTGCAGCATGGGCTAAACTGATTCTTAAAATTTACCCATTTTTAGTTAGTTGTGGTAGGTAAAGTGTTGGCCTCACATTACTGAATGTATCTTACCTAGAATCAAAAGAAGTCCTATCTTTTAGATCTTTTAGAGTCATGTCTGTTGAATTTTGAGAGGCATAGCCTAGTTTTAATATTTACAGATCTTTCTTTCCAAAGCTTGTACCCTTCATTTTCTTTTCTTGTCTGATTGCACTCACAGGACCTCCAGTATAATGCCTCATCTCATTCAGAGTATCTGGGGAAAGCTTTCAATATTTTGCCTCTACATCTATTTTACACAGGTCTTTTATAGGTACTCTTTATTATATTAAGGAAGCTCCATTATATTCCTGATGTCTTAAAAGATGTTACCAGAGATTTTTTTCTTAATCTTTGCACAGGCTAAGCACAGAGAGGTCTATGATCACTGAGACCACTCTTCAATCTTCGCACAGCAGCCCAATCTCAACACATGAACTTTAAAGGGTGATACATTTGGAATAACACCTACACAAACAGAAGTGATTCTGATCATAAAAGTCTGCATTTTATAGTTAGGCACATAGTTTATGTCATATTTTCCAGAAGCCCCGCCCATGAATAGATTATCTATGTTTTATTTACAAGAAATAATTAGTACAGATTAAATTAGGCACTACTGAAAACATTTCGCAGTTAAGGTTTCACCTACTAGTATATACCATTAATGTGTACATAGGCTCCTAGGAGACCTGTTATTATTAATTTACACTGGGATGTGGCTAAGTGAAGTCTTTTTTCCCTCAGTGTCCCTCTATAGACAGCACACCTGCTTCCCATTACGTCACTCAGTTTTCACACATCAAGTCAAACTTATGTTCCTAGAATAGACCAAATTTAGTCATTATGTGTTATCGTTCTATACTTTTTCTGAGTTCTGTTTGCTAATTTTTTTTGTTAGCTTTTATTTTTAAATTACATTAGACCTTTGGAGAGTTGTGAACATAGAGAACTCACTTCATCAGGTTCCCCTTATGCAAACGACTTAGCCACGATACAACAATCAAAACCAAGAAATTGCCAATTGGCAAGAGACTAGTAAGTAAAGGAAAGACTCCTTTTGAAGGACACCCATTTCTCCCATGTCCTTTTCTTTTCCAGCATCTAATCGGGGATCTTGCATTATATAGAGAGGTTGTGTCTTCTTTGTTCCCTCCAGTCTGTACCACTTCCTCAGTCTGTGTCCATTTTTCATGACTGTGACACTTTCAGTGAGCTGGCTGTCCATTTTGGAGATATCTCTGACTTTGCATTTTTCTGAAGTTTCCTCGTGTTTATAATGAAATGCTGCATTTGGGGCAAGAATCATGCAGAAGTGATGTTGTGTCCTTGGTGGTATGTGATGTCAGTCAGTCTCACTACTGGTGATGTTGACCTTGGAAACTTGGTTAAGATGGTGTCTGTCAGGTTTCTCTGCTGTAAAGTTACTATTTTTCCTTTTGTAATTGATGGACATCTGGGGGAAGAGATTTTAAAGCATCTTACTATCCTGTTTCTCAAATTTGCACTCCCTGGTTTGTGCATACTTAGGAGGAAACTGCTTAAAACAGACAGTATTCCCAATGACCATTTTCTTTTCCTCTTTCCCACCTACTATGGAAAGGGAATCCTTGTTAGGTAGAGGCAGAGAGATTAGCAGAGTTTTTGTGTCAGTGATGATGTCCAATATATGGCTCTGAAAATTTCAAGGCAAAGAAATATTTGAAGGTGCTGCCTGGCTGCTTCTTGTCATATGCAAGAGGAAAGAGATAAATTGAGGAAAGAAATGTTCAACAAAAAGAAAGGGTGACAGGGAGATTTTGAAAATTCTCAGCTTTCTAGATATCAATAGATTCTTAAGTCGGAAATAGTTACCAAAGGTATCACATAGAGAAAAGGCTGAGTGTGTGATTGACAGTACGATTCTCCCAAAGGTACAGAAATATCAAAAGATCACACCATGGAATCTCTCAAGAGATCAAGGACGCGCCGTTTGTATTCCCTCAATCAAAGTAGAGGGCCTCTAGCTAATTTAAGGGGCTGTTCCCCTGGCCATTTCAGCAGAAACCTAAGAAAGAAAAGGTATTATCTCAAAAAACTTTGAGAATATGGATTTTGTTTAAGGGAGTGAATCCCTGTGCGAAATCAATGCAAGATCCACAAAGTTCTTGAGAAAACTTTTTCAGCAGAAACCTTCTCATCTCAGACAAAAAGGAGTGAGGAGAGAAGAAAAAATGAAAGGAGGATGTTGGAACCCCAAAATTTTACTGGCGGGGAGCCAGCTGACAAATCACTCATCTGCTAACACTTGTTACATTTCATGAGTATGGAAAGATGACCAGAGGGTGGAGCCACAGGGTGGCTAAACACTGCAGAAGATTGATTATTCCCAGGCCTTGAAGACAAATCCAACGTTTGCTTTGCTCTATTTCAGAGCTCTTACGGGCTAATGACTACTTTTTGCCTCTTCTTACACTATCGGTACTAGAATGTCTATAATTATTATCCTACACAACTCCCACCATTGTATTTTCAGGGCGTTGGAATCAGATAACTTGTCTCCTTAGTTCACTGATCTGTGGATACACCCAGGTGCCTCATCTCCATCTGCGTTAGAAGATTTAAATGAGCTTTTAGACTTTGAACTAATGACAGAATGGCTGAACCCTAGCGGACTTTGGGAGGCTGTGAATGTATTTTGCATGTGGAAGGGACAGAAATCAGAGTGCAGAGAAGTGGAGGTGGGTTCAGAAGGGACTTCACAGAAAGCAGGAATGATCCTCTTTGTTAAACTTGGGTGATGTGTATGTCAGTTTTCATTCTACTGTTCTTCTTTATCCCTTAATACATATTATAAACGCTTTCTTACCTAATAATTTAAACAATTTATTTTAAAAATTAAAAAACTTGAAAGCTTCCACTTCTGTGTCCCTACTTGACAGCAGTTTCCAGTTGTCTACACCAAGCTCAGCCCTTCTTTTCTCTATAGTAGTAGACTGAAGGCTGGGTCTAGTTCCCGACACTGAGTCCCCAGTGGCAAGGGGGTGGATGAGAAGGCACTTTCAGGCTTGGGCCTTAGAACACTGCATGTGCACACTTCCTCGCTCCTTCCCCTGCCCCTGTGCTGAAATAGAGAACTTAATACAAATTCAGTGGCAGGGATGAAAACTCTTGGACCTTGTTTCTAAAGTACTTTCCACAGCTGACAGCATTTGTGTCACCTTTAGCCCTGGCTTGTCAAAGATGTAGAACGCCTGGCACCTGCACAAAGCGTCTGAATTAATACCTGCATTTTAATATGACCCCCCGGTGATTCCTACCCACATTAAGGTTTGAGAAGTGCTGCTGTAGGGGGTGGTGGAGAGGCAAGATAGGAGGGCCTTTCGTCCTTGGGAGGTATCAGTGGAAGTCTTTGTAACAGCAGGTAAGCTTGTATTCCCACTACAGCAAGGGCAGACAGAGCACAGGTGATTTGCCCACAGCCACCGTAGCCTGAGTTAGCAAGTTTTACGAGAGTCTGAACAAAAAGAGAAGTGACAGCTGAGGCTTCCAACATAGACCATCTTGGTCCTAAATTCCTCCAGGTTTTGGCATTTTTAAGGACTATGACTCCATATCTTATTCTATGTCTTCTTGTCCTCAAAGGAAGCCAACCAAACAGTCCTCAGGCCCACACAGAGTCCCCAACCAGTTCTCATCAAGGGAGAGCAGTAGGCTGGGGAACCCTCTTTCACAACTCATACTAGCTATAGCTATCTCAGGCTTTCTTCCTTCAACTTGAGTAAATAAGCAGGCGAAGTCAGGCATTTGTAAAAAGAACATAGTGTGAAAGAGAAAGATCACAGTAAAGATTAACAATAGGGCCAGCATAGTGTTCACGCCTGTAATCCTAGCACTCTGGGAATCCAAGGTGAGTGGATTGTTTGAGCTCAGGAGTTGGGGTCCAGCCTGTGCAAGAGTGGGACCCTGTCTCTACTAAAAATAGAAAAAGGAACCAGATGTTGTGGTAGGTGCCTGTAGTCCTAGATACTTGGCAGGCTGAAGTAAGAGGATCACTTGAGCCCAAGGTGTCTACCAGCTCTCTACCAAGGGTGACAGAGTGAGACTCTGTCTCAAAAAGAAAAAAAAAGCCACACATTAACAATGGACCCAGGAGGAACACATAATACAGGATACATAATGTGACAGAATAAAAGCTCTTCTTCTGAGACTCAGCAAGAATCAAAAGTGTATTTCAGCCATTAAATAATAGCAACTCTATGAAAACAGAACTATCAGGGAACATAAAGTGTTTTTAGACATTAATCTTATGTTTAACAGTAACAAATTAGTAGAATAAAAAAAACAAAATCAAAAATCAAGAAAATCTCCCAAAACACAGAGCCAAAAAAGGAAAAAAATGAGCAAAAAAGAGTCCTAAATGCCCAGTGCATAAAGTCCTGTATTGGATGAATAATAGGATTTCCAAAAGGAGTGGAGAGAATGGACGGGAAAGTTATCAAAGAAATAGGAGAGCTTTTTATCAGAACAAAAAAACAAACACGAGGAGAGTTTTGTGCTTATTTGTAAGTTTGTTTGAGAGGAAGAAGGGTAAAGGTCTGTGAGTGGCCCTCAGAAGTAAAGATGCTGCTGCTGTTTGGTTTTATCTTAATTTTATAATCATTTTGGTATCTCTATGGCATGCAGTAAGCATACATAGAAAAATCTAGGAAAATGAGCCCAATTTGTAACTTAATTCCTACAGGAACAAGGATTTGACTTAAAATGGGTCATCTCAGAGGAGCTATTCAGGAACCACTTAGCTTCTAACTCAGAGTTGCTGTCCCTCAGTTTTTATTTGACCCACATAGAATTGAGGCCTCAAAAGCCAGGTGAAAGGTCATCACTTGGCCTCTGAGGGACATTTCTGAAGACATGTTTTCACAAAGTCATTCACAATGTAACAGGCTTGATGTGGTGAATAACCCTACCCTTAAAGTTAGAATACTATGCAATCAATCACCTTCCCAGAATATCAGGGTCATAGAGCTAAAAAGAATTTTGGTATCACTGAACCTTGCTGGGCTTAAGTTTGCTCAACTATAAAATGAGAGGAATGAATTAGATTTATTAGGTCTCTAAGAGTTGGGATTTTCCCTCAAGGCAACTGTGTTGCCATGTGGCATGGGAGTGCAGGGTTGGGTAGAATACAGTATGATACAGTGACACGATCATTCCTTTGTATTGACCTTCATATTATAGATTATTCTCTATATTTTCAAGTCCAGTGTTAATAATGACTTAATATTGCTTTATGCAATAATGACCTCCTGAGAGAACAACATTTTACACCAAATAAATTGAAGTTTATTTCAGATATTCCAAATATCTGAAAAGTATTTCCCAAATCAACATCCCATTATCCCACAGAGTAATGGCTGCAAATGGACCCTATTGGTGTAGCACGTCAGATGTCCTTTAAAAAACATTGTGAAATATTGATGCATTTAATTGCATTTATGACCACCAAGTGAAGAGTTTAAGTTGTTTTCCATCTGTGCTTATTTAAAAATGTTAAATATTCTTAAAAGTCACTCAGTAGAACAGTATGAAATACATACATACAAGTTTTTACAACAGTAAGAAATAAAACCTTAAAACAAAGTGTACTTTCCGAGTGATTCTGTTGGTAGTTACTTGCTTCTCGTTCACTCAGTTCTTTGCTCTGTAATATTCACCGGGAGGTGGTGGCAACAGGAAGAAAAAGATTTTTAAATAATTTATAGGAGAAAAAAGTTATAATGAGAACATCGTGTTTATTTCTTCTTATTCTTTTCAATTGAGCTGGACAATTACTTCTTTATTGTGTTCTGGCTCTGGGCGCAGTGGACCAGCTTGGAAGCATTGAAAGACAACAGCCGCTGGCAAATAAAACTGATGGCAGAGAATGAGACTGAAATTCACGCCCACTATTGTTTTGTTGGGGACTCTGGATGAGATCCAAAGTGAGTAATTTACTCCACATTTTGAATACACAATTTATTGCTTTCATATAGTTACAGCTATATTTCTTTGCATTTCTACTATCTTTATGAATTTCACAAGAACAAGGAGACTGTCATTTAAAATCCTTTAATGTAGGCAAAGTGCTTCTTGTGGTGTCAAGGACCTAAAAGGTGCCTACTATATAAAATCCATCTCAGTGAACATTCATTCATTCATTGAAGGCAACAAACTCCTATTATACCTTCTCACCTCCTTTTATGTGCCCTGGTAGGACACATTAGAAAAGAGAAAATTGGGGCAGTGCCTGTGGCTCAAGGAGTAGGGCGCTGGCCCCATATATTAGAGGTGGTGGGTTCAAACCTGGCCCCTGGCCAAAAAAAAAAAAAAGAGAGAGAGAGAAAATTGTGTGCCCACTAGTTTTACAGCAAACCTCAATATTTTTTTCCAACTTAAGTTAAATTTAGAAAATTCTCAACATTCCCAAATTCACATTTAAAACTAAAAACAATATGTAATTAATGGGATAGCAAGGATTAAGAGAAGATTAAGAAAAATTGATGATACTTTCCACTAAACTGTAGTGGAGAGGTTTTTTTTTTTCTTTTCCCATTTTATTAAAAACAATTTCAAACACACACAAACAAAGATTCATAATGAACACACAAAAATTTATAATGAACACCCATCGATTCTAGATTCCTTTAGATTCTACTGGCGTTTTCTCGTATTACGGACTTTACATGTGTCTGTTCATCTATCTACTCTCTACTTAGCAATCTGTTTTGTGTTTTTCTACATGGCAAAGAAAATTGCAGCCATCAGTACACTTCCTCTAAAACTTATATATACATATCATTAACTATACTTCAATGATTACTTATAATTTTTTCCTTCTATATAAAACTTATCTGCCCAAATATTACGATTGGCTGAGTTTGACAAGTATGTACACGTGTGCAATCTAAACCCTGATTACCCTCACTCCAGAAAATTCCCTCACGCCCCTCTCAGTGGATTCTCCTTCCTCCTGCCTGTGCTGGTGCATTAGCTTTCCGTCCCCTCACGTCATGGAGCAGTATTCAAGTGCATGGACACTTCACACTTGGTTTATCCCTTCTCTTGTTGATGGATGCCTGGGTTTTTCCAATTTTTAGCAATTATAAATAAAGCTGTTATGAATATTCTTGTAGAAGTCTTTGAGGATGGACATGTGTTCTCATTTCTTCTAGAAAAGAATGGCTGGATTATAGGTGAGTTGTAGGTTTTGGTTGTGCCATTTTATGCTCTCACCAGTGTTTGCTCCTGCCAACATTTGGATTATAGTTTCTTCTTCCTTCTCCTTCTTCCTCTTCTTTTTCTCTTCGCCTTCCACCCATTCCCCCATCTTCCCCCCCCCCCTTATTTTTATAAGAATCTCTCTCTGTCATCCAAGCTAAAGTGTTGCCATAGCTCACAGCAACTCAAACTCCTGGGCTCAAGCAACCCAAGTAGCTGGGACTACAGGCTCACAATGCCCAGCTAGTTTTTCTGTTCTTTTTTCTCACTCTTGCTCAGACTGACCTTGAACTCCTCGTTCTCTTAACTTTAGCTATCCTGGTAAGTGTGCAGTGATACTCATCATGGTTTTAATTTGCATTTCCCTGATAATTAATGATATTGAGCATTTTTCATGCACTTATTGGCCATTTGTGCATCTTTTGTGAAATGTCTGCTAAGATCATTTGACTGTTTTTACTGGATTGTTTTTCTTTTTATTAGTTATTTGTATGATTTAGGTATTTTAAATGCCAGCCCTTTACCAGATATTATATTTTGTGGATATTCTACCTTACTTTTTTTTGCCTACTTTTTTTTAAAAAGTGGCTTTTGATTAATAGAAGTTTCAATTTTTTATAAGGCATAATTTTTATACTTTTACTTCCATTTTATGGTATTGCCTTCTGTTAAATTCATTAAGAGAATATCACCAATTCATTGTCAAAAATGGCAACCTTGGATGTTGTTATTCTGTTTGGGTAAGGTCTGCTGTAACCAAGGGCAATCTGCTTCACTCAAAATCCACTGATTTAAATGTTAATCTCATCTAAAACACACCTTCACAGCAACATCTAAACTAGTGTTCGACCAAATATCTGGGTAGGGGACTGCGGCTTAGCCAAGGGGATACATAAAATTAAAAATCACATGAAATGATGAAGAGATTCTCCTATTTTCCTTTAAAAGTACTATGATTTTAGATTTTTCATTTGGGTATGGGATCTTTCTCAATTCAAATTTTATGTATGGAAGAGATGGAAATTGAGGTTCTTTTTTTTTTTTTTTTTTAAATAAAAAGATGAATACCCAGATAGTCCTGGATTTCTTTTCTTTTTTTTTAGACAGAGTCTCACTTTGTTGCCCTCAGTAGAGTGCTGCAGTATCATAGCTCACAGCAGTCTCAAACTCTTGGACTCAAGTGATCCACCTGCCTCAGCCTCCAGAGTACCAGGATACTCTGAGCCGTTGCCCCTGGCCTGGATCATTTGTTAAAAAGACATTCCTTTCCCATTTGGGTCTCTAGAATGTACTTTGATTTAGTTGAGATATCATTTGTATACTTTTAAATCTATTCTGTATTCATATGTCTTGGGTCTTGGATGCTTTCTCTAAGGGACTTCTGAGGGAAGGGTGGAATGTACACTAAAAGTACAAATTGAACAGGTAGTAAGCTTCTTAGCTGTAATTGTATGTTTAATGGAAATTCATATAAGACTCAAAAAAATTTAATCTAGTTAAAATGGACAGCAAGAGGACAGTGGGAAAAATTGGACTGAATTTAATAAAATGCCAGGTTGAATTCCAACTCAGTTTGGTCATGATCCAATTGTCTTTACGTGTTTCTTCATTCTTTTATTCCTACGGGACTTCCATAACAGAATGTTTAAATATAATACTCATGAGTTGTCTAAATGCATTCTTAGATAACATTCATTTAAAAATTTTTATAGACTTAACAAATTCAGACAGGAATTTATACATAATAGCAGAATGAATTAAAATGATATTTAGGGCAGATGCACTTTAATGCAACAGATTGTAGTTGTTGGAACTAAACATTTAGAAAAAGTCATCTGAGAACTCAAATTAATCAACATAAATAGAGCCAACAATTCCTTATATCACTTGGCAAGAGAAGTGAATAGAACCTTCTCTAAAGAAGACAGATGAATGGCTAACAAACATTCGAAAAATGCTCATCATCCCTAATTATCAGAGAAATGTAAATCAAAACCACCCTGAGATATCACCTAATTGCATTTGTTAGGTAAAGTCTCTCTTGTAATTTTGACCCATCCCCAAGAGGTGTGTCACACCCTGTGACACTTCACCCCCTCCCTCCTCTCACCAGTGAGAATGGCCCACATCACAAAATCTCAAAACTGCAGATGCTGGCATGGATGTGGAGAGAAGGGAACATTTCTACATTGCTAGCGGGACTGCAAACCAATACAACCTTTTTGGAAGGAAGTATGGAAAATCCTCAAAGAACTCCAATTTGACCTGCCATTTGATCCTATAACACCTTTACTGGGCAGGTAACCAGAAGAAGAAAAAAAAATCATTTTATTAAAAAGGACATTTGGACTAGACTGTTTATCGCAACTCAATTTAAAATCACCAAAATGTGGAAACAGCCTAAATGCCCACTAACCCAGGAATGGCTTAATAAGTTGTGGTATATGTATACCATGGAATACTATTCAGCCATTTAAAAAGATGGAGACTTTACATCTTTTGTATTAAACTAGATGAAAGTGGAACACATTCTTCTTAGTAAAGCATCACAAGAATGGAGAAGCAAGAATCCTGTGTACTCAATTCTGATACGATGACAATTGATGACCTAGTACACAGTGTGGGTCGGGAGAAGGGGGGTGCAGGGATAGGGAAGGAAGTAGAGGGGTGTAGGTCATGGGGTGTGACACTTTTCTTGGGGATGGGTCACAATTGTAAGAGTGACTTTACTGAACGAAGACATACAGTATAACATGGTTCTTTGTACCCTCAATGAATCCCCAACAATAAAAAAAAAAAAGAAAGAAAGGAAAAGTAGTCTGCCTAATATTAAAGAATTAAATTACACATATATGTAGGTATGTATATATATATGTGTGTGTGTGTGTGTGTGTGTGTATCACATAAGTTATGTGCACAGATTACCCTTAATGCCAGATATTTATACACAAATCCACACATATCTTATACAAAGGGCCTACAAATCCTGTTGGTTATATTTCTGTTCATTGTTAATAACTATAACGTATGAGAAAAAAATGATGTCACTCATATAATGAATTCTATTTAGCATCTCATGACAGTAATCTCTATCAAATGGTTGGTTTTAAAGCACGGCCCAAGCAGATGTCTCTATTGGTCAAGTTTGTTGATCATAACATGGGGCTGATGAGATTTTGATTCCAGGACCCCTCTCTTAATTTCTCCACATCATCAGTTAAATTTATTAAGAGAATATCACCAATTCATTGTCAAAAATGGAAATTTTGGCTGCCATCCTTCTGAGGTGAATCATGGATAAATACAACCACTGTCAGGAACACTACAAGCACACGTTGAGCCGATGGTGACTGACCAAATGGTTATGTTTATATGAATTGTCTCTGTTAACCTTATAGAGAAACACAGATGGAGGATGACTGTTACTGTCTCCTTAGCAATTAAAATAGCATTCCAGCTATACTAAAGCAATGTGTTATCATAGTCCACTAGTTTTAACTTATTCTCCTGGAAAATCTCTTGTAAATAGAGCAAATACTCTTAACAACATGAGATTTAAATATTTTCAATGATGTCTTGATTGGAAAAGGCCTACTTTATTGAGCTTGCATTAAAAAAAATGACAAGTCTTACTGATAGTTTACACTAACATTTAACATGGAAAGGCAATTCCTCACTATTGGTGAAGGGGCCTCCTTTTCTGGACAAAACTATTGGTGACTATAATTTCACAAATGAAAAATTTATATTTACAAACCCAGCATCAAATTTTTTATGGTAATACTTCCTTAGTCTCTCAGTATGTAACACATGTTTACTTGTTTTTAATTACATGAACCATCTTACCACAGGATATAGTCAGATTGTGTATAAAAATTCCTCAGATGTAGTATAGTAATAATGCTGGGGTGAAGGGCAGGGAGGTGCCATATTCTTGTTTTCGTTTAACTCTAAAAAAGGCAACTAAAGGAGAGGACAGAATTTTTAATGTTTATTTGCCACTTAAATTATGATGGTTAATTAATAAATACCGAATGATAATGTATTAGTTGATTGAAATTGGATTTAAGAATTTCTTGGGCGGGTTTTCAGGTCTTTTAATTGTTTTGTTTCAGTTTTCTCTGTATTGTCAGGATCCAGACTGCTTCATGACTGGGATGTGGGCAGGCGTTTCGGCCAAAAGATTTAAAGCTGAACCATAGATTCTTGAGGAGTAGTTGGGCCTTTTGGGTTAAAGAAGAAAAAACTGAAAGGGAACGCTGAAGGTTTTTGTTTGTTCTGTTTTGTTTTGTTTTCTTAGTTCCACAATAGAGTATGTATCAAACAAAGTGTGGACTCTTAACTTTTAGATAGATATTACTTTGAACCATATAAAATTGCTAGTATTGGGCCACCATTTTACCTCCCCAAACCGCAATTTCATGTGATTCAACTGAACATTGTAAAATGCAAAATACTTACTAAAAATCCCAGTAGAGACTTGGGGTCATTACAGATTGATGATGATGTATATGACAGATCCTTAATCTATATCTGTTTCACTTTAAAGTGATAGACACTTGGGCACTTTCACTTATCATAATTCTGACTGAGTATGTATGAATAATATTGAAAATAACTACAAAAATCTTTTCCCTTTTTAAATCTCCAAATAGGTAAATGCCAACTTTATTCTAAGAGTTGCTCACTCAGGCAATTTCTGCCATTTTAAAATTTGGATTGAAAAGGCAGTTATTCTCCCAGAATGATTAAAAACCTTACAGCCAGGGGGAGGAGTAAGATGGTGGCCGAGTAACAGCTTCCTTGCAACTGGACACAGTGAGACTAGGAAAAGAAGACTCTAGGCATATCTGGCTGGTGAGAACTGCCCAGAAACATCCCTTTGGGGACACGGGAAGTCAGTGAAAGACTTCTGGATCTCATGAAAAGGACAAAAGCAGTGGAGAAGTGGCAAGTGGTTGCGTGTGTTCCTTTGGTCTAATCCTGCTGGCAGCTGTAAGTACAGCAGCAGTGGTATTGCAAACTGGAAAGGCCTTACCTGTGAGCTGTTTTGTTTTTTTTGGACTTGGCACTCAGTTGAACTATGTTGGGAGAACGTGGGTGAGAGTGCAGAGGACTAGGTTGTCTAGGGCCCCAGACTGGGCCGCTGAGCCTGACAGAGCTAATAGTGTTACCGTGGAGCCATTGTGGGAGAACTGCCCTGGCAAGCTCCATCCTCAGGGTCACAGAGTGAGGATCAGGTGAGAGACCTTGGGAGAGTAATCTAGTGACTGAGCAGCCTAAAGGTGGGGACTGAGATATCTTACAGCTTTGGCCCTCAGGGGTGTAGAGTAAAACTGATTTGGCATACTAGGTAAGTAGACAGCCACTTTAGGAGTGATCCCAGCAACAATTGCTTTCCTGGGAAAGCTTTTGCTTAGCCAAGGTTAACAGTTTAAAGCGACTTTTAAGCGAGCTGAGGAGAGATGTAGGCTCTCCACTCTGCAGGGTTTAAGAAATCAGCAGAGGCCTTCAGTCTCCATTTCATATAGCTGTATCAGCATTGTGACTAACATCTCACCATCTCATCATCTACCCCAGAAGATCATCTGTTGCCCAGACAGTATTCAGCAAGATATATATATTGCTTTGTTTTTGTTTTTGGTGTTCTTTTATTTTTATTTATTTTTTTTTTAATTTCAACATTTCCCCCCTAGATTTTTCTATTTTTTCTCTTTTCTTTCTTCATTTTTCTAGTTTAAATGTAATTTTCTATTATTGGGTTCTTTAACAATTGGAACTTCATATTTGCTTGTGTTTCTACCCCTATTATTTGGTTTTTCCCCACATTTTATCCTGTAAAGTTTTCTATTTGCTTTTTTTGGTTTGATTTATAGCATTTTTTGTCTTTCCTCTCTACTTGGTGGAGGTGGGGTACTGGGTCTGAAAAGGCTGGGAAAGAGCTGCTCACCTCAAGGGAACCACCCAACCTAACACCCCCAGTGGTTGGGGGGTTTTAAGGTTGGGTCAAAGTACCCTACTGTACACCTAAGTTGCTCTTGTTTCCCTCTTTCTGTGCCTCTCTTCCTTTTGTCAATATTCCCTTTTATTCACCCCCCTTTTTTTCTTTTCTTTTTGTTCTTTTTTCCATTCTTGCTCATCAATCTTCTCATCCTTCTGGTCCTGTACCAATAGGACTTATCAAAACCCTAAGCCAGAGGTATGGTAACTTAAAGAGCAAGAGGAAGTGAAATGAAAGTTAGGGCAAGGAAACAGGTAAAAGAAAATACTCATGAGGAAGACTCAGCAGAAAAATCCTGGCAACATGAAAAACCACTCCAGAGCAACATCCCCCAAGGAACCGTGAGGTAGCTACTACAGAGCATTCCACCTATAAAGAAATGTTAGAAATGACAGAAAAGGAATTTAGAATACAGATGATGAAAACAATAAAGGAAATGATGGAAACAATGAGGGAAACTGCTGATAAAGTAGAAAACAACCAAAAGGAAATCCAAAAAAAGAACCACATAAGAGATGAATGATATGAAGAATATAGAAAAGATATAGCAGAGCTGTAGGAACTGAAGCAGTCAATTAGGGAACATTGAAAGTATCAACAACAGATTAGACCATGCAGAAGAAAAAAATCTCAGAGGTAATAGAAAGTATCAACAACAGATTAGACCATGCAGAAGAAAGAATCTCAGAGGTAAAGGACAAAGCTCTTGAGATAACTCAGATAGTTAAAGAGGCAGAAAAGAAGAGAGAGAAAGCAAAATGTTCACTGACAAAATTATGGGACTTTATGAAGCATTCAAACACATGAGTTATAAGTATCCCAGAAGGGGAAGAAGAATGCCCCAGGGGAATGGAACCCATACTAGAGAATATTATAAGTATAAATTTTGCAAAAATCACCAAAGATTCTGACACATTCCTTTCAGAGGGATATCAGACCACAGGTCACCTGAACTCTAACAGAGCTTCTACAAGGCACATTGTGATGAACCTGTCCAAAGTCAAGACAAAAGAAAAGATTATTCAAGCTACCAGGAGTAAGCACCAGTTGACCTATAGAGGCAAATCCATCAGGGTGACTGCAGACTTCTCTACTGAAACTTTTTAAGCAAGGAGACAATTGTCATCTACCTTTAATCTACTTTAAAAGAAAACTTTCTGGCCCAGAATTCTGTATCCTGCTAAGCTAAGCTTTAAAATTGATAGAGAAATCAAATCATTTACCGATATGCAAACACTGAGAAAATTCACCACCACAAGACCAGTTCTACAGAAAATACTTCAACCTACACACTGACCATCACAATGGATCAAGAGCGAAGGAAGAACTCAGAAATTAAAGGATAGAACCTAACTTTCACACTGATGCAAAAGATAAAACTAAGCAATGGACTCTCACAAAATAAGATGACTAGAACACTACTACACTTATCAATTATCTCAATAAATATTAATGGATTGAATTCCCCACTGAAGAGGCATAGGTTGACTGACTGGATTAGAAAGCACAAGCCATCCATTTGCTGTCTGCAGGAAACACACCTACCTTCAAAAGACAAATTAAAACTCTGAGTTAAGGGTTAGAAGACAATTTTTCAGGCAAATGGAATTCAAAAGAAAAGAGGGGTTGCAATCTTATTTTCAGATACATGTGGCTTTAAAGCAACTAAAGTCAAAAAAGACAAGAATGGCCACTTTATATTGGTCAAGGGAAAAATACAATGAGAAGACATTTCAATTCTAAATATTTATGCACCCAACTTAAATGCTCCCAGATTCTTGAAACAGACCTTACTCGGTCTGAGCAATATGAGCTGGATGGATCCTCTACACAAAAATTAAACAAAGATATAAGGGACTTAAAGGACAACATAGGACAACTGTGTTTGATATACGTATATAGAACAGTCCATCTGAAAGATAAAGAATATACATTCTTCTCATCACCCCATGGAACATTCTCCAAAATTAATCATATCCTAGGACACAAAACAAATCTCAACAGAGTCAAAAGAGTTGAAATTTTACCTTGTATCTTCTGAGACCATAAGGCACTAAAGGTGAATCTCAACTCCAACAAAAACGTTCAACCCCACACAAAGGCATAGAAATTAAACAACCTTCTGTTGAACAACAGTTGGGTGCAGGAAGAAATAAAAGAGGAAATCATTAATTTCCTTGAGCATAACAACAATGAAGACACAAGCTACCAAAACCTGTGAGATACTGCAAAAGGATTTCTGAGAGGAAAATGTATCACTTTAAATGCCTACATTCAAAAAAGAGAAAGAGAGTGCTTCAAAAAACTTACAAGCCATCTTATGGAATTGGAAAAAGAAGAATTATCTAAGCCTAAACCCAGCAGAAGAAAAGAAATATCCAAAATTAAATCAGAGATCAATGAAATAGAAAACAAAAGAATCATTCAGAAAATTAATGAAACAAGAAGTTGGTTTTTTGAAAAAATAAATTAAATAGATAAGCCTTTGGCCAGACTAACCAGAAATAGAAAAGTAAGATCTCTAGTAACCTCAATCAGAAATGATAAAGGGGAAATAACAACTGATGCCATAGAGATACAAGAGATTATCTCTGAATACTACCAGAAACTCTATGCCCAGAAATTTGACAATGTGAAGACAATGGATCAATATTTGGAATCACACCCTCTACGTAGACTTAGCCAGGAAGAAATAGATCAAATAGAACAAACTGATTTCAAGTACTGAGATCAAAGAAATAATACAAAACCTGCCAACAAAAAAATGCCCTGGTCTGGATGGCTTCACACCAGAATTCTATGAAACCTTCAAAGAAGAGCTTATTCCCATACTGCAGAAATTGTTCCAAACAATTGAGGAGAAAGAAATCTTCCTCAACACGTTCTATGAAGCAAACATCACCCTGATACCCAAACCAGGAAAAGACCCAACTAAAAAGGAGAATTTCAGACTAATTTCACTAATGAATATAGATGCAAAAATTCTCAACAAAATCCTAGCCAATAGATTACAGCTTATCATCAAAAAAGTCATACATCATGATCAAGTAAGTTTCATCCCAGGTATGCAAGGCTGTATAATACACACAAGTCCATAAACATTATTCACCGTATCAACAGAAGCAAAAACAAAGACCATATGATCCTCTCAATAGATGCAGAAAAAGTATTTGATAAAGTCCAGGATCCTTTTCTAATTAGAACGCTGCAGAGTATAGGCATACAAGGCATATTTCTTAAATTGATCGAAGCTATCTATGACAAACCCACAGCTAATATTTTACTGAATGGAGTAAAACTGAAAGCTTTTCCTCTTAGAACTGGAACCAGATAAGGATGTCCTCTGTCACCTTTACTATTCAACATAATGCTGGAAGTTCTAGCCAATACAATTAGGCAAGACAAGAAAATAAAGGGCATCCAAATGGGAGTAGAGGAGGTCAAACTCTCCCTCTTTGCTGATGATATGATCTTATACTTAGAGAACCCCAAAGACTCAGCTACAAGACTCCTGGAATTCTTCAAAAAATACTGTAATATCTTAGGATATAAAATCAGTGTCCACAAATCAGTAGCCTTTATATATGCCAATAACAGCCAAGATGAGAGGCTAATTAAGGACACAACTCCCTTTACCATAGTCCCAAAGAAAATGAAATACCTAGGAGTATACAAAAAACAAAAAAGGTGAAGATCTCTGTAAAGAAAATTATGAAACCCTAAAAAAGAAAATAGCAGAGGATATTTAAAAATGGAAGAACATACCATGTTCATGGCTGGGAAGAATCAACATTGTTAAAACGTCTGTACTTCCCAAAGCAATCTACCAATTCAATGCCATCCCTATTAAAATACCAACATTGTACTTTCAAGACTTGGAAAAAATGATTCTGCATTTTGTATGGAACCAGAAAAAACCTTGTATAGCTAAGGCAGTTCTTAGTAATAAAAACAAAGCCAGGGTCATCAGCATACCAGATTTTAGTCTGTACTACAAAGACATAGTGGTCAAGACAGCATGATACTGGCACAAAAATAGAGACATAGACATTTGGAATTGAATGGAAAACTAGGAAATGCAACTAGGAAATGCAACTAACATCTTACAACCACCTAATCTTTGTTAAACCAACCAAGAACATACACTGGAAGAAAGACTCCCTATTCAAAAAATGGTGCTGGGAGAACTGTAAAAGGCTGAAACTGGACCCACACCTTTCTCCACTCACAAAAATTGATTCGAGATGGATAAAGGTTTAAATTTAAGGCATGAAACAATAAAAATCCTCAAAGAAAGCATAGGAAAAACACTGGAAGGGGAAAGATTTCATGAAGAAGACTGCCATGGTAATTTCAACAACAACAAAAATAAACAAATGGGACTTAATTAAACTGAAAAGCTTCTGTACAGCTAAGGAGACAACAACCAATGCAAATAGACAACCTACATAATGGGAAAGGATATTTGCATACTTTGAATCACACACAAGCTTGATAACTAGGATCTGTAGAGAACTCAAATTAATCGACATGAAAAAAGCCAACAATTCCATGTATCAATGGGCAAAAGACATGAATAGAACGTTCTTTAAAGAAGGCAGACAGATGGCTAACAAACATATGAAAAAATGCTCATCATCCCTAATCGTTAGAGAAATGCAAATCAAAACCACCCCGAGATACCATCTAACCCCAGCAAGAATGGCCCACAGCACAAAATCTCAAAACTGCAGATGTTGGTATGGATATGGAGAGAAGGGAACACTTTTGCACTACTGGTGGGACTACAAACTAATACAACGTTTTTGGAAGGAAGTATGGAGAACCCTCAAAGAGTTCAAGAGAACCCTCAAAAAACTCAAGCTAGACTTCCCATTTTATCCTGCAATGCCTTTACTGGGCTTCTACCCAAAAGAAAAAAAAAAAAAATTATCATTAAGGACAGCTGCACTGGACTGTTGATTGCAGCTCAATTTACAATTGCCAAAATATGGAAATGTCCTAAATGCCCATCAACCGAGGAATGGATTAACAGGTTGTGGTATATGTATACCACGGAATACTATTGAGCCATTAAAAAAAAATGGAGACTTTACATCCTTTGTATTAACCTGGATGGAAGTGGAACACATTCTTCTTAGTAAAGCATCACAAGAATGGAGAAGCATGAATCCTATGTACTCGATTTTGATGTGAGGACAATTAATGACAATTAATGACACAGTGGGGATAGGGGAAGGGGCGAGCAGAGAGAGAAAGAAGGAGGGAGGGATGGGGGAAAGGAAAAGCAGAGAGAGGGAAGGAGGGAGGGGTGGGGTCTTGGTGTGTGACACACCTTTTGGGGGTATAACACAATTGTACGAGGGACTTTACCTAACAAATGCAATCAGTGTGACCTGGTTTCTTATACCCTCAAATAAAAAAATAAAATAAATAAGAAAACTACAGCCACTGACCGATTGGCTCCTTTTTCATAGACTGCTCTACAGTCTGTCTTAAAGAGACACTAAACCTGCTCATTGTTTCAAAGGCAAGCATTCAAAGGTTAATCATTCTCATGATTGATTATCTGTCATTTTTATCTGCGTTCATGTGGTTTTCAGCAAAGAACAAATATATTCCTCCGCGATTTAAAAATTCTTGAAAGATGACAAAGTAATAGGCAGGAAGCCATTATTACTAAGCTCTTAGGATTCATTTTTAAATATATTGTTCAATTGCATCATAATCATTTTGTAGGGATACCTTAGGACAGACCTGTCAGTACCCTCTGCAACATTGAAATTTAAAGGACAGGCCCCCTCAGTGGCAATGACAGAACATTGAACTACAATGCCCTTGAAAAAGTATTTCCCAAAGTCTAAGTTTACTTATCTGTAACAATTCGATAATAACGCCAAACCTAGACAATTATTATAATGAAATTACACTAAGGAATTTATCTAGTGAATTATTATTTACATGGAAAGATCTACAAACTTTAAGGTACAAAATAAAAGTGAAATTATTGAGGGAAAAAAGCAAAGGGAAAAATAAAATCATTTAGAAGAAAAAGAAGTGCCCTGAAATTGAGTTAATGGCTCATTGTGAATGAAAACTTATGATATGCACCCCTCAGTCAGGGAATAGTAACAAAGATGGACACAGGTGGTGTTTGGTTTACCATGAGAATATTCCTGAAGTTGAAAGTGATCCTGTTCTTGTGTCCAGGGAGGAGTGGCGGGATGAACCCAGGGGAGAAGGGAGAGGATATTGGGGAGTTGAGCAGAAGGCACTTCCTGCTGGCCAGGTGCATTGTGGCCAGCACCATGCAGCACTGAGGATCAGATGCACCTCACTTGAGCTATCACAGTTGGCTTGGAAACCTGCAGCATTTCTCCTCCTTGGTCACCTTGCAAAAATGTCAGCTGTTTTATACATTCATCCTTGCCCTGTAACTGCAGGACCAGCTAACCATGGCTAAGTTGTAACAGGCAATGCAGAGCCAACAACGCAAGTCATGGAGCCTGGGCTTGCACGTTGCAGAAAAGCTTCCACCTCCTGATTGTGGGACTAGTTAGAAAGGCCGTAAAAGCTTGACCTGGGCTTCATCAGGGAGACAGATTTCAGTGTTGCCTCCTGTATCCTTGCTGCTTAACTTTCCACAAAGTTTTTTTTGTTTTGTTTTGTTTTTTCTCTCTCAGAAATTGATGCCATGAGAACAGCTTCCTTTTTTTTCTTTTTTTTTGGAGACAGAGTTTTGCTCTGTCTCCCTAGGTAGAGTGCCATGGCATCATGGTAGCTCACAGTAACCTCAACCTCTTAGGCTCAAGCAATACTCTTTCCTCAGTCTCCCAAGTAGCTGGGACTGCAGGTGCCTGCACAATACCCTTTTAGTTTTTATATTTTAAGTAGAGACTGAGCAAACTGCTCTTGTTCAGTCTGATCTTGAACTCCTGAGCTCAACAAATCCACCTGATCTCAGCCTCCCAGAGTGCTGGGATTACAGGCGTTAGCCACCGCACCTGGCTGTGGTAACGGTGTCTGTGTTCATTAGGCAGAGAGTCCATTGCTCAGTATGTCCTCTGTTCTTACTTGTGGTTTCTTCTGGACTTGCTCTCCTGTAACTAGAATGCTCATTGCCTCCCTTTTGTGAAAAGTTTTTCATCTTCCATCTGGGTCACTCTTACCAAATCCATTTCACCTTCGTCTTTATTCTTGTCACGGAATACCCTCTGCCCTCTTTGCCTTCCTGAAGCCTGGGCCTCCAGGCAAGTTCTTGGGACCCCTCACAGGATACTGCTCATTTAACTACATCTCAGGAAAATGAAGAAGGGATCAGCAGCCTTTTCAATTTTCAAACAACTGCCTTTCCTCTCTTCAGTAAAAGGACCTTTACTTGGGGGTCACTCCTTCAACCATTAACTATCTCCATCACCCGCTAACCTCCCACTCACTCCTGAAACCCTGGAGATTTCTGCTTACGGCATTTTGTCTCTTTCTCAACCCAGTCGCAGCACCGTCCTGCACCTTCCATGTCAGTGTACACAGCCTAGACACGCTGCTCGTCTGGTGACATTCTTTCCTGTACTTTGGCAATGACGAACTGCTAAAAATTGCGATCGCCCTATACTCGCTAAACCCTTCTGAAATAATTCTCCTCTGTGACTACGACTTCCTCTGTATTCCAACTGTAACCAGTCTCCCACGTCACGGAAGCAGTTAATTGTGCAACTCTTCCATTTCCTTTGATTGAGAGGCCTTCACTACTTCCATTCACTTCCCTGTGTAGCCTAGACATTGGGGCCATCACTTTCACTGATCTCCTTATGGGGAGACCTTTCAATTTTCTTGTTCCTTCCCCCTTCCCCATATCTAACATAACTTTGTCTCCGTATCATTCAAAGAACTGAAGACTGTAGAAAATGGCAAAATTGAATAGATGATTAATTGACGATTACGCCACAAACGTGCAGTCTCTAACCTCAGTGGTGTTCTCAACACATGTCAACATTTCCCAGAGTCCCTTTAGCTACTTTTCTCCTCCATTTGTCTATCGCTCATCATCTTTTTAGTCACTCCCAGCAATGATTTCACCTCCTGTTTCATAGATAAAATAGAAGCCACAGGGTAAAGTTCAGTTTCCAGGTCCTACCTGCTCTCGTGGGAGACCTGGCGTGTTTATGTTGCCTGAATCCATATCCTATTCTGTTCATGAGAGCACCTTATAAGAGATCTTCAGCCAAGGGGAAGATTCCTTACATGGTAATCAAAATCCAGATGAATGACCTCCCTTAAACACTCTAGAAAGTCAGGTCACAAACAGTGGGCAGGCAGGGAAACTTTCCTGGAGAGGCGGCCTTGGACTGAGGTTATCAGGGAAGAGGACAGTTGCTGGAGGCAGAGAAATGGCTCCGCAGAAAGGAGAGTGCGGAAATGTGCCTGATGCTCTTGAAGTTGAAGAGACTGTTGCTAAGAAGTGCCTGGCCAGGGGATGAAAGATGCCCATGGCTGGAGGGGAAGACAAACCAAAGCTGGCTTCGCTTCACTGCACTCCCACTTAACAATCCCCAGTTTCCCTTCTCTACTCCTGACCTCCTCCCGGCTCTCAGATCTATTCATCCCACAAATATTTATTTCATTCCTGCTTTGTGACAGGCACCATATAAAGTGCTGCAGATTCCATAAGGGCAAAACAATGAACCCCTTGCCATTCAGTAATTTTGCAATTGAAAAAATTCGTAGTGCATTTATGCGTGTCCAACGTGGTGCTAAGTACTTTACAAGCTTTACCTCGTTTATCCTCCCAAGTCTAATTGGTTGGTATGATTATTACTGCCATTTTACAGAAAAAGGAGAAACTGGGGCTTCCAAAGTTGTGTAATTCTACAAAGGTTGTGCTCATACATCTGACTCAAAATTCCAAACTCTGAATTTTCTTATTTATTTATTGTTTAGGATTCATTGACAGTACTGAGAATTAAGTTACATTGATCACATTTGTTGGGTAAAGTCCCCCTTATATTGTGTCCCACCCCCAAGAGGTATGCCATATGCCGTGACCCCCAACCCCCTCTCCTCACTCTCCCTTCCCCTCCCCCCACCATGTATTAGGTCATCTATAGTCTTCATGTTAGAATTGAGTACACTGGATTCTTGCTTCTCCATTCTTGTGATTCTTTTCTAAGAAGAACGTGTTCCACCTCAATCCAAGTTAATACAAAACATGTAGTCTTCATCTCTTTTAATGGCTGAATAGTATTCAGTGGCATACACATACCAATGCTTGTTAATCCAGTCTTGGATCGGTGGGCATTTATGTTGTTTCCACTTTTTGGCAATTATAAATTGAACTTTAATAAACAGTCTAGTACAAATGTTCTTATGATAAAATAATTTTTTTTTTTCTTCTGGGTACAAGCCCAGTAATGGGATTGCAGGATCAAATGGGAGGTCTAATTTGAGTTCCTTGAGGATTCTCCACACTTCCTTCCAAAAAGGTTGCATTAGTTTGCAGTCCCACCAGCAGTGTAAAAGTGTTCCCTTCTCTCCACAGCCACGCCAGCATCTGCAGCTTTGAGACTGTGTAATGTGGGCCATTCTCACTGGGGTTAGGTTTGCATTTCTCTGATGATTAAGGATGATGAGCATTTTTTCATATGTTTATTAGACATTTGTCTGTCTTCTTTAGAGAAGGTTCTATTCATGTCTCTTGCCCAGTAATAAATGGGATTGTTTGGTCTTTTTTTGTTGATTAATTTGAGTTCTCTGTAGATCCTAGTTATCAAACTTTTGTCTGATTCATAACATGTAAATATCTTTTCCCATTCTGAAGGTTGTCTGTTTTCTTTGGTTATTGTTTCCATAGCTGTACAGAAGCTATTCAGTTTAATTAAGTCCCATTTGTTTATTTTTGATGTTGCAATTATCACAGAAGTTTTCTTCATAAAATCTTTCCCTGATCCTACATCGTCAAGAGTTTTTCCTACACATTCTTCTAAGATTTTTATTGTTTCACGACTTAGATTTAAATTTTTTAAGTATTTTGAATCAATTTTTGTAAGTGGTGAGAGGTGTGGGTCCAGTTTCAATCTTTTACATGTAGTTATCCAATTCTTCCAGCACCATTTATTGAACAGGAATTCTTTTCCCCAGTGTATGTTCTTGTTTGGTTTATCAAAGATAAGGTGGCTGGAAGATGTTAGTTTCACCTAATGGTTTTCTATGCAGTTCCAGATGTCTATGTCTCCATTTTTGTGCCAATATCATGCTGTTTTGATCATTATGGCCTTGTAGTATAGCCTAAAGTTGGTAAAGTTTTGCCCTCGGCTTTTTTATTACTAAGAATTGCCTTGGCTATATGGGGATTCTTTTCTGGTTCCATGCAAAACGAAGACTTAGTTTTTCCAAATCTTGAAAGTATGATGTTGGTATTTGAATGGGGATTGCATTGAATCAGTACATTGCTTTGGCAAGTATAGACATTTTGACAATGTTAATTACTCCCAGCCATGAGCATGGTATGTTTTTCCATTTGTTAATAGCTCCTTCTTAAAAAATAAGTTTAGAAAGTCTCAATCACACAAATATTATAAGAAAAGTTAAAGGATTAAAAGAAGATGGATAAATAAAAATCAGTATTTATTGAATGCTTATTTACTAGACATTATGTCTCTCCATCATAGATATAAATCTCAAAGAGATATGTGAATTCCTCATGGTTCTATTGCTAGTAAGTAATAGAGAGAAATGAAGTTTTACTTCCAGATATGTCTGATATGGAGCTTTATCAGTAAATATATTGACAGTTTTGGTCCAAAGCAGAAAAAATTACAAGTCTTAGAAAAAAATTAATGGTGTCTCAGAAATATGCTAGTAAGAAAATTTCAGCGAAGAGGTAGATTAGGCCTTTCTGTGGGGGGATTTGATATCTTACTAGAATCCTTGAGAAAATGGGAACATCCCTTGCTATGATATAATTTAGACAAAATTTAGAAGGGCCTCCTGAACTGCTACCGTGTACACTGAGGCATGATTTTTCCCAGTAGTTTGCTACTTTGTTCCAGAGGCTCATTCACTTTTCAAGTGAACAAGTTGCACATGTTCTTTTTCCATGGTTATAAATGGTGATTTCTTAGACTGGTTCAGTAGTAATTTTGCCTACACAGCAGAGACTAGACCAGCGTTATTTTGCAATTCCCAACTTGAACTTGGTCTATACCTTCCTCTTAGGTTGTGGCCAAGCCAGGGCATGTCTGAAAGACAGTGGGGATGTTGTGTAAGGAACAGAGCAGCTGGTGTCCTCAGATCTAGGGGCGAAAGCCGGCCTTGTATGTGCAGATCCTCATGCAGGCACGCGGTAAGCGAGGTGGTCTTGGACAAGTCACTTCACTGCTGTGTGCAGGACCAGCTTCATAGTTAGTTGTATAGTGCCCTGTGCTCGGGGGACATGTATTTTGTTTTGTTAATGTCCAGCTGTTGCTGTCTTAAATTGTGGAATACTTTTTGAACAAGGATCCCTCTGTTTTCCTTTTGCACTTGGTCTCCAAAATTAAGCAGCTGGTCCTATTTCTAAGCCTCAGTGTTTTTTCTTTTTAATTTGTAAGACAGGGATAGTACAATTTTATTAATCTTTTTTTTTTGCTTTCTTTTTTTTTTTTTTAATTAAATCATAGCTGTGTACGTTAATGCAATCATGGGACACCATACACTGGTTTTATAGACCATTTGACACATTTTCATCACACTGGTTAACATAGCCTTCCTGGCATTTTCTTAGTTATTGTGTTAAGACAGTTACATTCTACATTTACTAAGTTTCACATATACCATTGTAAGATGCACCACAAGTGTATTCTCACCAATCCTCCTCCCTCCATCCACCTCCCCCCTCCATCTCCCCTTCCCCCTTCCCCCTATTCCCAGGTTGCAATTGGGTTATAGCATTCATGTGAAAGCCCTAAATTAGTTTCATAGTAAGGGTAAGTACATTGGATACTTTTTCTTCCATTCTTGAGATACTTTGCTAAGAAGAACATGTTCCAGCTCCATCCATGTAAACATGAAAGAGATAAAGTCTCCATCTTTCTTTAAGGCTGCATAATATTCCATGGTGTACATATACCACAATTTATTAATCCATTCGTGGATCGATGGGCACTTGGGTTTTTTCCATGACTTAGAAATTGTGAATAAGGCTGCAATAAATATTCTGGTACAAATATCTTTGTTGTGATATGATTTTTGGTCTTCTGGGTATATGCCCAGTAGTGGAATTACAGGACT